>CM065054.1:64270100-64475100 GCA_032883995.1 Coronaproctus castanopsis
GTAAACTTTTTTATGAGAATCTGTTCGATTTCGAATACTCCTGAGAATTGAATTCAAAATGACTCATTTTCAAAATGTCCTCTGCAGGATAAACGCCTCAAAACGATTTATTTACGACGAAAACTTTATGGAAGTGAATAAAATTGAATAGTCTCAATTTGTGATATGTGAATATATAGTTGTATTACGAACATGCACAGACATATACATATATAATATATATACAGAGTGTACATATTATTCATTTGTAATGCCTTCAAATTTCACCTTCCGACACCTGCACATCGCTGGAGTAATCTCAAGTAAGTTTAAAATTTGCAGGCTTTTATTTTAACTCATCTAACGCCTGTGAATAACCCCTTCCGACACCTGCACTTCTTCCAAAGTAATATTCAAATTGCCTGTACATGTGTAACGCCTGCAAGTTTTAACTTCGACACCTGCACATCACTAGAGTAATCCCAAGTATGTTTATAATGTGCGGGCTTTTATTTTAACATATTTAACGCCTGCAAATAATCCTTTCCTAAACCTGCATATCTTTCGAAGTAATATCGAGTGTTCACAAAATTTGCAGTCATTTAAAAATGAATATTTTTAACACTTAAAGGTTGAACAGATTTTGTCTGATAGTATAATACCGAGAAGTGTCTGTTACCTGTCAACATCTTATAGACCTCTGACTATATGTAAGCAGCATAATTCCGACTATAGGATTACTATAATGTAATCATTTGTCGCATCATAAAATGATTAGACAACAAAAAGTTAGCTTCACTATCGATGTTAATATACCATTTTAAATCGCTACAATTAATTGTTTCCTTGCAAAAGCAGAAAAAAAAGGAACAAATCATCAGAAAACCTGAGTCATTTTCGCCATACAAAAAGACACTAAAATCGCTCATTAGCATAAATACAAAATCGCTCGGTTTCACAATATATACAAGAATGGGACAATTAAATCACTCCGTATTAACAGTAAAATCACTCCATTAGCAGTAAAATCGCTCCATTAGCAGTAAAATCACTCCAATTAGCATTATTAAAATCGCACGATTAGCAGCAAGGCAGCTTTATATATATATGAGACAATAATCGCTTATGATACACTAGAATCGCTCCATATTTAGCAGTAAAATTGCTTTGTATCTAGCAGTAAAATCGCTCTGTATTTAGAGGTAAAATCGCTCTGTATTTAGCATTGAATTTTCATCTACCTTTTAGAACACTTTAAGGCATATATGTATGCATATATATATATTTGTATATATACAAATGTTGAATGTATTGGAGAGTCTTGTTCATTGTTTCTTCTTTTTCAGGTGTTTTACAATGACTTATATGATGATTTTTCGCAAGGAATCAATTAATAAACTTTTCTTCTTTCTCAATGCCATAGGAGCGATTTAAATCCTTACAGTATTTTAACATTGATAGCAAATCTGCACCATGTAAAAGCAACATTGTGTTGTCCCATCATTTTATAATTCCACAAATAATCACATTATAGTAATCCTATAGTCGGAATTATGCTGCTTATATATAGTCAGAGGTCTGTAAGATGTTGACAGGTAACATACACTACTCGGTATTATACTGTAACAGACAAAATCTGTTCAACCTTTAAGTGTTAAAAATATTCATTTTTAAATGACTGCAAATTTTGTGAACACTCGATATTACTTCGAAAGATATGCAGGTTTAGGAAGGGATTATTTGCAGGCGTTAAATATGTTAAAATAAAAGCCCGCAAATAATAAACATACTTGGGATTACTCTAGTGATGTGCAGGTGTCGAAGGTAAAATTTGCAGGCGTTACACATGTACAGGCAATTTGAATATAACTTTGGAAGATATGCAGGTGTCGGAAGGTGAAATTTGAAGGCAATACAAAAATGAATAATATGTACACACTGTATATATATTATATATGTATATGTCTGTGCATGTTCGTAATACAACTATATATTCACATATCACAAATTGAGACTATTCAATTTTATTCACTTTCATAAAGTTTTCGTCGTAAATAAATCGTTTTGAGGCGTTTAAGTTACAAGACGTCGCCATTTATATCGATTCTGCAGTAGATTCATGATTTACTGTGTAAAGGCACATCGGTCTATCTTGTCTCCTTTCTCCATTAACCTTTCCTTGCAGAATTGTTTTCTCCAGCCCATTTGCTTGTATTACATGACCAAAGAAGCCTAGCATGTGTCTTTCAATGGATCTAATTGCTCAGTGGGTCTGATTTTCAGTTCTTTTAAATCAGATTCATTTGTTCTGTACGTCATCTATGTGATCCTTAAAATTTTTCTGTATCACTTCATTTCAAAAGTTTCCAGCTTCTTCCTCATCGATTTTTTAATCGTCCAGGTTTCTAAGCCATATGTCGCTATGGAGAAAATTAACACTTTAAGGAGTAACAGTTTCTTTGTTTTAGAGGTCTTATGATTTTTCCATATACAATTGAGTTTATCAATCCCGACATTTGCAAGAGCTAACCGTCTCCTTATTTCTTCTTCTGATCCACTATTTTCGGATATGCACACACCCAAATAAATTAATTTATCTTTAATTTCAATATCTCGCAACAGAGTCAGTGTTTGTTGTATTCTGTTTTCTTTGTCAATGATAAGCATTGAACATTTATATTTATTCAGTATTAAGCCTGCCTGTTTACTGACCACATCTATTCTTGATAGTAATTCAAACATTTCTTGCTTTGTGCTGGCCAGTAATACAGTGTCGTCTGTAAATCTAATATTTGTAATTTTTTTCTCTCCAATAGATATCCGTCCTTGCTATCCTTCCATTGTTTTTCTTACAATCCGTTCCCCGTAGATGTTGAATAGAATCAGTGAAATACAGCCATCTTGTTGTACTCTCCCTTTCTTGCTGAAAACTCTTTCGATTTTTCGTTCTCCATAAAACCTTTATTATTTAAGTACAATTATTGAATTAAATAAATTAGATGCTTCGGTTTTCCCATTTCTAGTAATATTTACCACATTTTCGTTCTTTTGATGTTGTCAAAAGCTTTCTGGTTATCTAAAAAACAAAGCAGTCCCGGAATGTTATTCGTTGCATTTTTCTATTATTTTTCTTATATTTAATAGCTGTTCACACGTGTGCCTATACCTGGTACAAACTCAGCTTGTTTTTCCGAAATTTGTGGTAGGAGATAGTATTTAAACCGGTTTTGTAATACATATAGTAGTATTTTACCGGTATGAATAATCAATGATATTGTGATGGATTTTAAGGCTAGTCATAATCTAGATTTTTCGCGACAATACGGACGAACATTTTTTATTAAGAAGTTTCTTGGATCGGATGTATATTATTAATGTTATGAAGCTCGTTAGAGAAAAGGGCAAATTTTTGATAGTGTATATAACAAAAAAATTAAAATGTATAAGAATAATTATGAATATTTTAAGAATCGTCAAAATTTTATTTTCAAATTATAATGACGCAACAAAAAAAAACGCGTCTATATTAATTCGATAAAATTTTAATTAGAAATTAATATTTTATTACAGATTTTATTCTTTTGTTGTAAATATTTTATTATAAATTGGCGATAACGACTGGAACAATGCTATACATATATTCATATATATAAATTGATATTTTATCTTTTTTATATATATATATATATATATATATATATATATATATATATATATATATATATATATATATATATGTATATATATATATGTATATATTATAATGTGCAATAAAAACGTTAGCGTGGAATAAATGAGGAATAAATATAAATGGCAGATACCTACATCATCTGTGTTTCGCTGATGACCATAGCACAAGATAAAGATGAATTGGAAAATATGATGAAAGAACTAGAGGGTGCAGTTAACAATATTGGTTTACAAATAAACCCGAATAAAACCAAATACATGAAATTTATGCAAAATCAGGAAAATGATCACACGCGTGGTGAAATAAAAATACAAGTAGGAAGTACAGAAGGAACAGACCAATATTTGGGTAACGTTTTTACGACCAGAAAACAAGTAAACAAAGTAGAAATTCAGAAAAGAATGGCAAATGGCTGAATTGCATACCATAAAATAAAACGTACACTTAACACTAAATAAAGCCAAAATATTTAACCAATGCGTGATTTCAGTACTAACGTACGCTGCAGAAACTTGGCCGTTAACGAAAGAAGTCATAAAACAGAAAGACGGATGGAACGAGCTTTGCTTCGCATAAAATTACGAGACAGAATTAAATCAGAATATATCCGAAATAAAACAAAATTCGAAGATGTAGGGATAAGGATAATAATAAAAAAATGTGCTTGAGCTGGTCACGTCGGTATTCAAGAAGATGGAAGATGGACAAAAGAACTGATCCAATGGAGACCATACACTGGAAAGCGCGCACAAGGGAGAAGGTGGACGGATGATATTGTGGCAATCGCAAGGAAACAATGGCTTCGTGAAACGCAGGATAGGCATCGATGAAGAAGATTAGGAGAGGCTTACATCAAATCAATGATGTAACACAGGCTTTAAGATAAGATAAGATATATATGTATATGTATATACACGTATATGTATATACATATACGTTTTTTAAATATATATTTGAAGTATAATACAAAGGGGTACAAATAACAGTTTATTCATAGCCCATCCATTTAAGTTTATGGAAGACACGTATTATTAAAAATAATTTGTACTGTCCGAATTACATAAAAAAACCAGTACAATTTTGAACGACACATTTTATTATATAATTATTTATATTTTTGGGAAATATGTACTTTCCTCTTTAGGTACATGGATATATATATACATATCTGAATATATACATGCAATAGGGTGTGTGTTTAAGTGCATGTATAATATACGTATATGCATCTAAACACCTATATTACATGTGTTATATTACATAAATATGTATATATACATGTAATATGGTTGAATTTCATGTGCATATACGTATATATATATATGCGTGCGTGTGTGTTTATTGTATATATATATATATAATATAAATAAATAATTATTTCCTCTATCTTGTTTTCATTTTTAAGAATTATTTTCCTTATAGATGTTTATTATTATTACTGGAAGATGTTTATTATAATTATGGTAAAATGTTTATTATGATTATCTTAAGATGTTTATGATTATCTGAAAAATGACGGTATGAGGAATGCGGACTCGTAGGAATTATTCCTTCGGCGGCGCCTAGCCCCATTTTCGTCGTCAACGATAAATTATATTATAATATTATTTGGATATTATATACAAGTTATTTAACGATTAAGAAAAAGGCTCACCGGATTTCTTATCTACAAGTAGATTAGATAACGAAATCTACGAAATAACGCCGATAATTATTCAACACGTCGTGTTAGGTTAACAGGCACGAAACAAGTTAGTTAGTTTTAATTTTAATTTAGTTGAAGTTATTTCAAATAAATTCAAGTTAGTTTTTAATTTTAAATTCTAATAAAAATACAAAATGCGTTTTATTTTGTTTGTTTATTTTTAATTAACGGTCGTGGCCCAATCCGCGTGGCATCCCATCTGGAGACTTCGTAAATATCGGTAATATATATATATATATATATATATATATAAATTTTAAAATTTTGATTTCAACAATTTAATATTAAACTCTAATAATAACAATTGCATGTGACGTCACACTAAGATATATATTATTAGACGGTGTGTTAGTTAGTGGGCGTTGCAACTGAAATGTTGCCTATGCATCTTACAATAATACTGAACCTGCATTTAAGCTTTTTCTTTACTAAGTAATATGAACAAATTATCGGAAAGACAGGTTTGTAAGGCGTTTAGTCGACAACATTATTTCAAAATAAGGGTTTTGGCAACTCTTCATACTGTGTATCTACCTTATGTGGTGTTGTAACTGATAAGTTTATTATCTGAACAGACGTACAAATCTCTTACTTGTTGACATGGAAAAAACCTTTGATACCTTTTAGCACAATGTGGTCTCATTTATGAAATCATCCGAATGAACTTTGATCCTGCATTAATACTGCTCGTAAAAAAGTTATTTAGATCACCGTAACTCGCGCGTTAAAATTAAACCCGACATATCCTCAGTTAAAACTAATCTCGCAGGTGTATGGTCGTTTTTACGCGTTTTATTTATATCAACGACATTCCTATACATCTACGTGTGAATTGAAGATTCGGCGCTACAGCAAATCGACTTCAAAAGGCCTTTACCAAAAGTAAGAATTTTCTAGACATAAGCAAACTTACCATGAGTACTTCTAGAAGAACGGAAGCTATAATTTTCTCGAGAAGAAGGACTTTAATTTCGCCGAATTATGTTGAATAATTCGATTATAAACTGGAAAAATGATGTTAAATATTTATATATTATCTTAGACAAAATAATGAATTTTATTTATTTTATTCTTATTTTATAAGTATCGTGTTTAACTACCGAGGCTATTACGGCACTAGGTAGATGTAGTAGATGAGGTTGGAAGAGTGAAGGAATTGTATAATTGACGGAATAGAACTGTTAGAGAGGAAATCACATAAGGTACGCGGATGAATGTGGGGTCGGAAGGGGTGGAGTGTAGGGCGGTAAAAAAAAAATCTAAACTAAGCGTAAATAAGAAAGTACTCTTATATAAATATTCGACTTATACACGCGTGTCCTATTTAGAATTATATAACTTGAAGTTCAGATAAAAAACTTCAAATTGTTGAAATAACTGTTCCCGAATTATAATAAATGCACCTACATATACCGAAAATTCCAAAAAATACTAGATTACTTTGGTAAATCATGACTACGAATTATTATCATTAAGATGTAAAAAAATACCCAAAAACATATTAGACTGAAGCGTAATCAGTTTTATCGAGGTGTTCACTATACGTAAACATTATTAGAGGCTTGCTCATTGATATGATTTATAGTTTTATCTTTATTATTAATCTATATGTATCTAGGCGTATAATAAACCTCTATATATATATATATATATATTATTTTATATGCACAAATATACGTCCTTGTTCTTTTGCGATTAACCTTACTAATACTTATTAATGATTAATTTATCTGCGATGAATACGGGCGATTATTATTTGAAACTTAATTTAAGTTGAAACGTTTCATCATCTCGTAAAAGGAAAAAAACCATCCGAGCATCGACTAATTTACGCAGTCATTAGTCAGTAGATTATCCTGAATATAGTAGCTTATATATCTGCACGCGTGTATGTATAGAAACGAACTGAAACGGAAGCAAGGTTTTCCCTATTCCCAGGATAATAATAATTTCTTCGAATTTTCGCTTCGGAGCTTTCACAACCCACCGATGATGAAGCCTATACTACCACGGTGCTGCTACACAAGGTCGGGGAGTTACCATCGAGAAGAGTTGGTAGTTTTCAACAAACGATAAACGACCACTCTTTTTCTCTATCGCGAAAATTCTTCAGTTTGACCGTATTGTCTGACTACGCGTTCTAGTTCGGTTATTCGAAGGCGGTTTCTCTCAAAAGTTAACTTTTGTCCTTAGAACAGGACAGATCGTTCCGTTTACAGTCGGCAATCCACGTCCGGTAAGTTTCACCACCCTCTCTTTGCGATTCTTAATCTCTTTTTTTTTCTATGTTTTTATTTATGTATTTTTTTATCTTTTTATTTTTTAAAGTACCGGATAATTTATATTTTTAATCGAAACGTGACTATTTCGTACGTTTTTCGATGTAATAAGTATTTCATCGTTAATGATAGTATTTAAAACTAACAACGTTCAGAACTTTTTTTTTCAACTAAAAACGGTATGGAGTTATCTTTCATTTTAACTATTTTTCTTTTTGTATCAGTGGCGCACCCGCTATTGGGCTTAGCCCGCCCCCCAGAGGGCTTAAAAAAGTATAAAATACATATGAAAAAGGCTCGTAACTTGTAAGCTCCGAATAATTTCGCAGTTAAAATGATAGTTGAAACAGAAGAGAATATTTGAAAGAGCTTGCGTTATCACTAATAAAACCTCATCTTGAAGAGCGTGCAAAACAGCCTATAGATTTTGCAAAAAGTACTGTTAGAAAATATTCTCGTTACATTCTGTCCGCTAATGACATTGAAAATCCAGCTGACTGTGCAACACAAAGAAAAAAAATTGATTGATTGATTGATTGATAAAAAGTGTATTTACAAAAAAAATAAATATATGTTACAAAAAACAAATAAATAATACAACGCATTCCGAACACAGTTTTTTTTTTTTTTTTTTTTTAAAGGTGCCGTGTACCACAACTCAGGTTAGAGGCACCGAAGCTATTTTAATTAAATCAAAGGATATATGTTTGTAACTTTTAAAAACTTAATGGTTTTTTCAAGTTCCGCTGGATTATCAGAGAGTGCCGTGTGAATTGAAATATTGCCATCAGGATGGTATTTTTGAAGTGGCCTACACTTTGTAAGCATGTGTTCGACTGTTAGAGACTCCCGTCCGCAGTAGCAACATATCGGTTGGTTTTTTTTTCTATTAAGTAATTATGGGTTAATGACGTATGTCCAATTCGAGCCGAGTTAGTACAACATCATCACGTCGCGATGGGATGATTGTTCTCCATGGATCTGTGTTTAACTTGACGTTTCGAAGTTTGTTGGTTGTGGGAATACGCTTCCAGTGTAAGTTCCATGCCTCGTGAAATTGGTTTTTGATATTGTGTATTTCGTCTTGTATTGGGATTGAAATTTTTGGTACTGGGAACATCTCCGCCGCTTCTTTCGCAGCGATGTCAGCTTCTTCATTTTCCTTTATGTTGGAGTGTGAAGGGATCCAGCATATGATGGTTTCTTGTACGTGTTGGTTAGCTGCCAGGTGAATATCTTGGGCTATTGGGTGGTTAGATTTTGGGGGAACGAAATTAATGCTTTGAACGGCGCAAAGTGCGTCGGTAAAAATAACTATTTTTGGTAAGCGTAAGTCTCTAGCCAAATTGATAGCTAAGTTGATTGCCATTAGTTCAGCGGATATGAGAATTCGGTTGGTAGAACGTATCTTACGGTGATATCTCGATGTATGACGGAACAACCCGTACCTTGGGTTGTCTTTGACGCATCTGTGTAGAATTTTTCATATGAATCGAATGATTTCATTAGACTGTCATAGGCTCTTTGTTTTGACATCATATTTTTGTTGTGTAATGCCAATGATACGTCAATATTTAAATTTGTTCTTTTGTTTGGTGGTAGCGATGGTATTACGCGATGATCAGTTTGTTCTGAAAGATTGAGTTTCAAGGTCTTGATGATATTTGTAATATGAGTTTGAAATAACCCTGTTGAGTGGGGGAGGTGACGTAACATTTTTGTTTTTTGTATGTTTGTTGTATGTAATGTACTTTTGGTGTATGTATCAAGCTTCATCATTAAGTACTCTCGACGAAATTTTAGCGGCCATTCATTGGCTTCAATTAATAGGCTAATTATCGGACTAGTGCGAACAGCTCCAAGAGCCAATCGAATAGCTGAATGATGAATCGGATCTAAAGTACGCAAAATCGATGATTTTGCCGTTCCATAAATTGGAGCACCATAATCTAAACAGGGACGTATTATTGTTCGATAAATTTTGAGTAAGACGGCTCTGTCGGCTCCAAAAGAACTATTAGATAGTTTTTTCATTAAATTCAATTTCTTTAGGGACGATTGTTTTAATTCGTTTATGTGTTGCCTCCAAGAGAGCGTGTCGTCGAATGTTAGGCCGAGATATCTGACTGTTTGTGTCTGAGGGATTGGTATATTATTTAGTGTAACGACTAGGGTTTTATCACAGCTCGTTAATTTGCAAAAGTGGATGCATTTTGTTTTTGATACCGAGAATTCTAAACCGTTTTGTGTTGTCCACTCATACGCTTTATTGATTGCATTTTGTAATCTCCGAGTGCCTGATTGTAGATTTTTACAACCGATACTGATTGTGAAATCATCTGCGAACAGAGTAGAAGATATAGACGCAGGAACAGATGTTGTTAAATCGTTTATCGCTATAATAAATAATGTTGGACTTAGCACCGAACCTTGTGGGACACCGTTTTGCAGCTGTTTTGAGGCGGATATAGCTCGACCGATTCTTACTCGAAAAGTGCGCTCCGATAGGAAGTTTTGTATAAAGTACATTATGTGTCCTCGAAAGCCCCATTTGTGCAAAGTTAAGATTGTTTTTTTCTTCCAAATCCGATCAAATGCTTTTGTGATATCGAAGAAGACTGTTAAGGTGTGTTTACGTTTTGTAAAGTTGTTTTGAATGAACGTTTGTAAGTGAAGAAGGTGGTCTGCTGTTGATCGTGATGGTCGGAAGCCACATTGTTTCGGTGATAACAGTTTTCTGTTTTCTAGTTCCCAGATTAGTCGTTTGTTGACAATTTTTTCGAAAATTTTACATAGAACGGAAGTTAATGATATTGGTCTGAAATTATCTAATTGTGTCGGATTTTTGTTTGGTTTTTGTATTGGTATTATTATGGATTCTCTCCATTGCCTTGGGAAAGATCGAGTTGTCCATATGTGGTTAAACAGCTGAACTAGCTTATCATACATACAATCTGGAGCCTTCTTTAGGAGTAGGATGTGAATATTGTCAGCACCGGTTGCCGATTCCTTCATGGAATTAACAGCGTTGACAATTTCGTTTTTCTCGATAAGGGAATTATATGTCGGATTTGTTGCTGTATCGAATTTTAATTCCTTAGATTCCATATCTTGTTTGATTTGTAATGAAGACAGTGGCAATTTATTATCGCTTGAGATGCTTTCAAAATAGAGTGCAAATTGTTCTGCTATTTCTTCCACCTCTGTGTAGAGCTGGCCACATATTGAAATTGAATTTGGTATACGAGGGGTGTATGTTTTGTTTAATGCCCGTATTTTATTCCAAAGTTGTTGGATTGGTGTTCTAGCTGTTAGAGTAGATGTGAATTCATTCCAGCTTCTCTTTTTTTCTTGTTTAAGCACCCGAACACAGTTCTTACTACGTATACTAGTTTAAAAAGGTACACCCAGTTGCTCATAACTAAAATAAAAAATACGGGAAAAACCACTAACAAAAGCCGCATACTGATCATAAAGCTACCTATATAAATTTATAGATATTTATTTTAGTAGGATAAACAATAATTTTTATATGTATTATATACAAAAATAAATTTTGAATAAAAGATAATCCCGGCTGTACATCATAATAGCGTGTGTTTAATTCTTTCGTGTTTGTAGCGCTTATATTTTAGTTGCAAACTTGTACGTGTGTAATCCCCTATATCGTTTATAAATGAGTACTGACTGCAGGCACAGCTATCGAAAAATAATTTTGTTTTTTGTTCGACAACCTCATGTATATATGGTAAGTTCAATGCCTTATGAATGTGTTCAATCTTTACATAGACTGGAAGATTTAGAATTATTCTGCAGAGCACATATTTTGTAGCCGTTGTAACTTCGCTAAGTTAGAACGGCTAGTATATGACCACATGGGACAATGAATCATAATTGTTCTGATTATAGTTTTGTAGATTATTAATTTATTATCCGAGCTGACGTAACAACGTTTATTAAATGTCGGGTATAGCTTAAACAGAGCCGCATGAGTCTTATTGCAGGCATGCTCAGCATGTTTAGTAAATGTGAGACCCCGATCCAGTATTACACCTAAATATTTAATATCGCTTTTCCAAACCAAAGATCTGTTGTTCACTATCACAGGTGGTAAGAAATGCGGTCTTCTTTTCGTGAATAGAATAGATTGAGTTTTATCGGAATTTATTTTAATTCTCCATTTATTAAAATACGAATTTAATTTAATAAAACCCTGAGTTAGTCTTCTTTGTATAGTGTCAATTCGATACGATGTGCAATATATAGCAGTATCATCAGCATATAATGCCATCTGTAAATGTTTAATTTTAGGAATGTCATTAATAAAAAGAAGTAATAAGAAAGGTCGCAGTATGCTCCCCTGGGGAACTCCCGCTAATGCATTTTTCATGTAGGAATTATCATTTTTAATTTTAACTATGAAATTTCGGTTACTTAAATAATTTTTAATAAGCCGAACTAAGTAATTAGGGAATTTAAGTTGAATAATTTTGTATATTAAACCAAGTTGCCAAGTGGTGTCGAAGGCTTTCTCTATGTCTAATAACAGTAATCCTGTATGCATATTTTTATTATACCCATCAGTTATGGTTTCACTAATTCTCGCTAATTGCATGACGGTAGATAAATTACTCCTAAATCCAAATTGTTGTTCTATAAAAATATCATTATCATCTATGAATTTTTTTAGTCTACTCAAAATAATTTTTTCTGCTATTTTACTAAAATTACTAATGACACGGGCCGCAGATTTCTGGGATCAGAAATGTCCTTACTTGATTTAGGTATAGGAATAACTTTCGACACTTTCCAGCAGTCGGGAAAATAAGAAAGTAATAAAATTGAATTTAGTATGACTGTTAACAATCGCTTTTTGTGGCAAGTTTTTGATCAATATTGTAGGTATATTATCTAGACTTACTGATTTTTTATTTTTTATTTTTAAAAATGGTCATTAGTTGGGCCGTTTGGAATTCGAATCCGACCCAATGACCAGTGCGTTTGTTGTTGTTATTACTTGTTTCGTTGTTGTTCGTAGTTTGTTTTGCCTATAGAATTTTGTTACACATTTGGCTGTGTATGTTTTATTCATTTTTATTACAAATTTTTTTGTTGGGGGATGGGGGGGATGTTTGAGCCCACATCATATACAAATATCGTGGGTGCTCCACTGTATATATATATATATTTATATATATATTATTTTATATATATATATATATATATATATATATATATATATATATATATATATATATATATATATATATATATATATTAACAGTTAAATTAATTAATCCTCCTATTGAGAGTCGAGTTTATTGAAAATTTTAATTTGAACTATTCTATTTATTTTTATGCGTATTAAATAAATTTATATTATATTCGCTTTTATTACTTATATAAATTACTTGAAAATGTACAAAAAAGACTACACTTTGAATACGTTTTAATAATAATATAGTCAGCGAACAAAATTATTTACGAACACACACACACGCATACATACTAAGGCGACCTAGTGATTAGCTGTCAGTGCTGAACCCAGCGAGGCGAACGATAAAATTTAACAGCATTCAAATTTGATTAGAAAATGGACCTCGGACTGGCAGATAAAACTAAATAAAACAAAAATCAGTCCATGTTCTCTATACGTTAAGGCATGCAGTTGGCAATCAGCCTATTCCGCTAGTCGATTCGGCTAAATACCTCGGAATGTACTTGGACGTCAGAATGTCATGGAAAGTCCGCGTAAAGATGAAAGTGTTTCAAATCAAACGCAGAGTACCACATTTGTACCGGCTCATCGGTAGGCATTGGATGTACAATGCAAACTATTACTCTATAATAAGGTCATAAAACCTACATGGACGTACGGACCTTCAATGTGGGATCGGCAGAACATCATTTTACGCGTAATTGTCGATGGCTACGGGTACTTGCGAAATGAAGATATTCATAAGGATTTACAAATGAAGTTTCTCGATGATGTTTGCTGCAGCTCATGAAAATCGATCGCTTAATCTAGATACAGATGCTCGTCAAGTTGTACTATACAAGACGACTTAAACGTCGCCATCTAACTGATCTTGTCTAGCAATAGCATTGCTAGCTCGGTAATTAAACGAGTTCCACTCGCTGGAGTATAACCCCGTACATGTTCACCTTAATTTTTTCGCTATTACTAACATACGTATTTATTTAATAGCAGTATTAAGATCGTACATAACAGTATTTTATTTTAAAAAAAAACAAAATCTCCCGATCGCAATAAAATTTATTTCAGCCGTGTACAAAAATAAGGGGGTGGGATATAGATTTTCGTTTAGAAGCGACATATTCGGATTGCGGACCAAATTATTCATATAATTTTTTTTCATTTTTCACCGAAAAAACTCTTTACAAATTGAAGAGTTTTATATATTCTACATATATTTAAATATAAGGTAACATACGACATATATGCTTAAAAGTATAACATTGTATTTACTTAGTGCATTATGTTAAGGAAGCAAAACATAAATGGATATTACATTCTAAACTGTAAATACGAGTCTTATATTTACACGAGCTACATTCGCATCTCGAGTTAATATATTTATTATCAACCTCGGTAGGATAATGTTGATAAGCATCGTAAAACGATTCGTCAAACGGCTGAATTTCCCGGCGGATTTGAGATATGAAGGCGGTCCTAGTTTCATTTAGAATTAGCCTTCTTGCAAGCAGTTGTTTGAAGCGAAGTAAATCAAGGAGGATTTTCTTTTCTGGTATAGCCGTCGCTTTAATTCCGTACTGATCCCAACTATTTTTAACTGCCGAGTCAATTGCATGAAACAACATTCTTGCCGTCTAATTTACACGACCGAACAAATAATCTATATTTTGTATTTACCCGCTGCTTCCTCCGTGTTTTTATTATAACATTTTCGTGCTCTGCATTATAGATCATTATCTGAATTCTCTAATAAATAATAAAAATATTAATTGCGGCAAAATAATTTTATCGAAATAAGAAAAATAAAAATTAGAAATGTACAGATCCTGCCAATCTAATTCATCGCCATTAATAAATTCATCATCTGACGCTCCATCTCTGGCGTATCATATCGCACGAGCAAATCTAAAATATCTTCTTCGTTTATTATCTAAAAATTTCTATCGGACATTTTTATCAAGAAAAAAAACCCTATATCGGATAATTGATTTATCCCTTACTAATGAGATAACGAGAATATAAAGGTTATATAAAATAAATAAATGAATAAATCCAACGTTAAAATGTCTAACCTATATTGCCGCTTAATGAAAGACACTAAATTTCAAAAAAATTCGGTAGCAGCGAAATACGACTAAGTAAAAATAGTTGCAAATATTTATTTATAATTGTTATTTGAGATGTGTACTTACCATTTGTACATTATATGTTTCCAAATATCCGGACTGTACGTAATAAAATTGAAACATAAAAAAAAACACTAAAATATTCAATCGTATAAAAATATCGTAAAGGAAATTTTTTATTAGGTTTGTGTGAGCGTTCGTCGAGTTATACTAAAAGTCGATTTATACGTTGTCGGCCTGTAGCGACAACTCCTTTTCGTGACATAATGTACTGAATGTATATGTTATAAATCATTAAAACTACATTTCCAATGAAAGGGTTTAAGCGTTAGCGTCATTTAGTCTTTATCGGCATACGGTGAGTATTGTAATCTGCAAATGAATCAGCTCGTTTTTCCTTTATTATTTCGTTGTTCTAAATCGTATACACATTAACGCATTCCGCGGATGGCTGCAATATATAATATGATGTATATTTAAGCAAGGTTCTCGATTTCAAGTTTAGTTTTATCGCTGCTCGTGTTGCAGGCATTAGCCCCATTATTCGATTAGAGCTGGTTTGCATCCGCATTGTATCGTGTTGAATTTGTTATTATTACATCGACTAACTGCTTTATAATAACATATATTCCATGCTACTTTCCCGCCCCTCCAATAAGCTAGACTGTGGAACTGTAATGGAGACCGGGAACTATATTATATTGTACTTTGTATATGAATATAAAGTAATTCCGCTATTAAAAAGCCAACCATCTGTCTATTCCTCCTTCGATTTCCATTCCCATAATCTTTGACACGTCTCTCCTCAACTGCCTCTCATTGCCACAATCTATTATCGAGGCCTCGTTCCAAAATCTACTAAAAATGTATGGTGGCCATGAAGTATTATATACAGATGGTGCCAAAAAAGGAAACTTCACTGGTTGCGCCGTCATATACAAACATGGGACAATCCGATGTCCACTACCATCTACATTCTCTGTATTGTCGTCAGAGTTATATGCAATCTCCTGCGCAATTGTTATTGCAGAATCGGAGCTAAAGCATGACATATTAATTTGTACAGATTCTCTCAGTTCAATTCGAAACATACGGAATAGACACGAACATCAGCATCCGTTCGCGAAAACTATACTATAGAAAAATCGTTTACCTATAAGCGACAAATTGTACTTGCGTGGATACCCGGACATCCCAATATTGGTGCAAACAATGAAGCTGACACAGCGGCAGCAGATTCATGTAATATAACGCCGGTTCCGGTCATACCAACGACATGTAAAGATATGACGATCCATATCTGGAACAAGATGAAGTCGATAGCAATGGAACGATTCTCCATCCTTCCTTATTACGATCGTAGCATCGCAAATCCGATAATGCCAACATCCAGACGGAAAGATGTGGTCCTCTTTCGCGTTCGGTCCGGACACACACGTCTTACGCACCAGTTCCTGTTCACCAGGTCGGCCTACCTGTACTGCATGCAATACTCCTCTTACCATCACTCACATCCTAGTTTCCTGTCCAACATATACCTTTCAACGTCAGCTTGCTGGCCTTCCTCTCAACCTTCCAAACATATTACAACGCACTTCATCCGCCGAGACTAAACTTCTCCTCTTCCTCAAAATCACAAACATCTTTCCTCTAATCTAGTTTCTTACACCTTTCCTTCCGTGCCTCTGGCCTAAGTAGCAGGATACGGTACGGTCACAAATCAAAAAAGAAGAAGAAGAAATATATATTAGCATATACATAATCGTGTACAATTACATATTTCCGTTTCCGACCGGTCTATTGTTTTCGATACGGATTTAGTTTTAAACGATAATAATCTAGGCTGAAAGAGGCCGATTGTAAACGATTAATGATCTAACAAAAATAATACAGCCCGTGTTAGTAAGCGTGGGAAAAATGTTACAGTTGTGATAATCATTGATTAAAATAACGGATAAATCAAGAGAATTAGTAGTTTTTATAAAAACAACGGAATATTGATGATTCTCATTAGTAATTTCTGCAGCCATCTATTGGAACCTTTCCCAATATCAAAAACCATATCGTCAGCAAATAGATCGAATTTCTTTCTGCTTTCGACGCTAATTAATTTTAACAAGTTACAAAGCGTTTCAAAATCGGCACTGTAGACTACTAAATATACTCCGGCCTTTATACAAATCCTCACAGATTATCGCTTAACCTTCCTTCTACACTCCCTCTGCTTTTCAAAGATGAAAGCTCCTCTCTCTCTCTAATTTAATCTCGTTTCTCCATAAATCAGGACTTTATTCGCTTAATCTAATTCCTCTACTCCTTCCATGCCTCTAGTGGCTGCTGTACACGGCACGTTAATTTAAGATGATAATAATAATAATAATACTAGAATCATACCCCCCGAATATATTTTAAACTGAGCCTACGGAATGTATACTAAACACACGGCATGTACGTTCTAATTCGTTAAAATTATTTCATCTCTTTCAGTTGAAAAAATATAGCTCCTCCACTAAAATGCGAATTATGTGAAAACGATCGTTCTTCTAATTACGAAGAATGTGCAGTGTATTTTAAAAGCAATTACAAATATTAAATCTTATTAAACTAATAATCTTAATTAGATACGATAATTTCGGAACAATTATATAATTAACATTCTATTTGTTAGATAAAAAAGGATATAACTAGAATTAAAGTTCTTTCCTTGCGCGTAGTAAACCCAAACATCAACAATTTGACCACCTGATTGTCAGAATTATATATATATATATATATATATATATATATATATATATATATATATATATATATATATATATATATATATATATATGTATATATATATATATATATGTATATGTATTTGTATATGTATATGTATATGTTTACGTTTGAAATATTTTATCATATACTCGGACTTAATTACCCGCGAATAAATAACGACCGCGCATTTAAATGAAAATTACCTAAGACAAAATTTCAGCAATTGCATACTTTACGGTTGTGTATCATTTCCTCAATAATCTAGCGTCTCATTTAAATTAATTCTTAACTAGTCTCGCTGTAGTGAGGTGAATTATATCGCCGTCAACGTTCTATGAGCGTAAGAGAAAATATAACCTATCAGTGTGAGTCCGGTTAAATAGTGATTTATTTATTTCGAAAAAATTAAATAGAACCCGTTACGTAAAGGGTAACGCGCGACCAGTTAAGTGTATTCTATTGTTATTACGGTTTATAAATATATTTCCGTTTTTTTGTTTTTTTTTTTAAAAATTTACGTGCCTTATACTAAGGTCAGAGGCACGGAAGAGTAATTAGATTAAAGGAATAAGATTATGAAAGGATATGAGCTTAGATTCAGCGGATGGAGTGTACTGTAGGATTTAGGGATGAAGCAAGTCCAGCAGAAAGACGATGGGTTGCGTAGGAAGGACACGATAACAGGATGTGAGGAATAGTAGTAAGAGGGCAGCTGCAGGAATCACAGAATCGTGCACTCTGGTTTAGAGATAAGTATTTATGGGTAAGAAGTGTATGCCAACACTACGTACGCGGAACAGGGCGACTTCATATTTTCTGTTCGTGATGTGTGCCACCCAGTTTGCCTTCGTTCGATCCGTCGTAAATTGTGGTACTTTTGAAAATCTTGCAGAGCTGCTCGGCTATTGGTCGCGTAACTGATCCATAAAATCCGTTGTTGGAATTGGTAGGCATGGCACTGGAGTTAAGATAGCTGACTCTTTAGCCGCTTTGTCGACCACGTTGTTTAAACTTACCTCTTTAACATCATTACTATTTCTTCTTTATAGGATGCAGCCTGAGTTAAAATGTTTCCAACTGAAGGATGTTGTGATTTGTGCTTATTCCGAAGATATCGAATAGAGCTGACAGAATCGGTACAAATGAGGATCGTGCTTTTATTATATTTTATAGGTGTTCTTTTTTTTGGTTTTTTTAGTAGTAATTAGATTTATTAAAAAATTTCGTACGTTTACATTATGCGATAATGCGCTTTGTCATCCAATAAACGGGTGTTGAAATGAATAGGAAGTATCCGAATGTTTGAATTCTAATGACGATAATGATTTATCCAATTTATCCGACTCGGAAGAAGAAAACTACACGCAGAGCCACCGCAAATAATAAAATGGAAATATGTCATTTCTAGTCGTTGGAAAAATATTAAGGTAAAACGAACACCTGTTTCAATTATGTGCGTTCACCTGCAATATCGTGGAAAGAATTTATAAATGCGAACATTAATTCTGTTAGCAGTGATTCCGAGAATGATGATTGATTATTTTCACACGATACTTATCATATTCCATGTATATTATTATATATTCGGTTAATATTTTTCTTTTATTTATTTATTTATTTATTTATTTGTTTTATGTGCCGTGTACCACAACTTAGGTTAGAGGCACCGAAGCTAATTAAATGTTTTACTTTTTTATAGATTATTAATTTTTATACAACAACCAGTTAGCATATTTTACATTATAATAAAATTTTTTACGTAAAGCTCCGTGTATTACGTAAATTTAAAAATTCACGCGCCATGTCTTTTATATGCTACTGTTGCATAAAGTACCACGCGCGAGACTAGTTACATAATTTTATAGTTTATCTAGTCGACGGTGTTTACGCTATTATCGTTGTTGTTGTTTTTATGCAACAATTAGCGTTGGCGCGATATTAAAAAAAAAAAAAAAAAAAAACGATTTAAATTTTTGAAAAAATAAATGTTCAAGCAATTACAAACACAACGTCGAAAAAGAAATGAAATCGCCGCGCAGTCGTTTTAAACGATAAATTCGCATTTCGGAAACTCTATTAAGGACCAGGTTTAATTAAACTTTTTTATAAATTTTTTTACCCATTTTTTTATTTTTGCTTATTTTTAACGGTTATTACAATTTAACGAAAATTGCGAAATATTCTACCGTGAAAATCGGATTTCATCCCTTATTCTGTGCACCTAAATTCCCATTTTTCTAAAACGCTTTCTCTTGTTTTCTCTCTCTGTTCTGAAATAATCCCTCCAATTTATCCTTTCTACGTACGTTTTATATCTACAACTACCGGCGTAAAAGACAAATGTCTTCTACAGCACGAAAATTAAAAATCTCCCCAGCATTAGAGTAAAAGTAGTTTATAAATGAGATACCGAAGATGAAGAAATACTATAAGAAACGCCGTGGAAATTATTTCTCATAAACAAGCCAAACGGCTGCGATAAATTATTCGCCTAAATTTATTATCTCGATTTTTCGCGCTCGGTAAAACTCATTAATGTTCACCCGTATAAAACGTGTATGCAATAATCGCAAATGTACTATAATAAACGAAAATAGAACACATACGTAGAAGAAAAACTGTGTTTCAACTATAACGTACAGATGAAATAATGTAAAACGCACGCACACATTTATATGTAAATAGTTATGTAATCTCTGTTCTTTGCCCTACGAAAGAAAGTGGTAAAGTTATATAATTACAGTTTTTCACCATAAATCTCTATTAACCCTTAACTGGTCGCGCGATACACTTTTTACGTAAAAGTCTTAATTATTTATTTATTTAAACGAAATAGAAGTTTAATTAAACATAAAAATTATTACACTCTAAAATGTGTTAATTGATAGTTATATAAAGATGAATATATATATATATATATATATATATATATATATATATATATATATATATATATATATATATATATATATAATAAAACCAAATAACGTATAATATCTAAGAAATGCATAATATCGAATATATCGTGTGAAACGAGAAACGTAATTACAATGTTCAGACTCACTACTAATTTGGAGAAAACATATTACTGTCAAAAAAAAAAAAAAACAATTGTTTATCAAATTTTCCAGCATGTACCGGTTAATTGGGAAAATTTCCAGAAGACTTACAATTGAAAGTAAAGTCTCGCTATATAAGGCGATTCTAAGACCTATTTGGTCTTACGGAATAGAACTTTGGAGTTCAGCAAGCAACTCGAGCATCGATATCATACGGTCAGCTCAAGATAAGATATTGCGTACAATAGTCGGAGCGCCGTGGTTCGTGAGAAACGAGGATATACGAAATGATAATACCATCAATTAAAGATGCGATTTACAACCGTAAGCAAATTCAACGGTTATAAAAAACCATATTAACCATCTGGCGCAGAACCGGACAATAAATCGTTCGGAATTCGTACGCTTAAAAAGGCCTAATATCATTAATGTGCTATAACACCCGTAAAAAGTAGTTCTGTTATAAAGTAAGGAGCTGTGGCCGCTGGGTCCCACGTTCCACTAAATAAATATATTTGTTAAATGCTATCTTCGCCGCTTATTGCCTCAGATAGGCAGATTGCGAGCATAAAAAAAAAAAAATTAACGCACAACGTTCGCATTTAGTCGATGTAACATATTTTTCCGACGACTATAAATTACACATTTTCGGGTTTTTTATTTATTTATTTTTTTTTTTTTGCAGTAGTTCTACAGAATCTGTATCATCGACAGTTTTCTTCTTCAGAGTCAGATAAACCGGATGAATCAATATTGTCATCAGAATTCATACCAATAATTTTTTCCATTTATCGGATATCCTTAATTTTTTTTTTTTAAATGTAACTCCAAGGACAGCTACTTGCTTTCTGCAATTTTAAACTTTAGCTTAAATAAGCACGATTATTCATAACCAAAAATGGTTAAGCTCTGTTACCTATATTACTTAGTAACAACCGAATCGGTAGGTTTGAAACGATCTGTGGGCAATCCGAGGCCTCCGCATTTGGATGATGATGAAGTCTTCTGTAGCGTTGATAATCGTGTCCATTTAATCTGTAAATCTGCATGGAGTGCGTCATTTCGTTGGAGCCAGCGAGCATTGGTAATTAGTCGAAGAAACTTATTCTCCGAGATGTCTGGATTATTTTACAATTCGACGCTTTACGTGTGTATCCCATATTTATAATAAAAATCACATTTACGACTTAAGATGAATATATTGCGTAATGTAAACTAGGGGCCACCCACTAAGTAACATATAGCTTATCTAAGGGACTACGCAAGTGGGAAGTCTGTATACTTCAAAAACAATATATATATATATATATATATATATATATATATATATATATATATATATATATATGTGTCGATAATAAATTTTATAAATTTGTATGTACTTTCCTATCCAATGAACCATTTTCTTAAAGATTTTTCATAGGATAAAACTACCATCTTAAAAATGACGTTATATAAGTTGTGCTGTATACACGAGAATACCATTGTTAGACGCGTATTTTAATGCCACATAACTTTCGTTTGAACAATTCTTCCGAATTTCGAATCGTTCCCGAATTATTGCGAAAAAAATCGAAATTTTAAAAAAATTGACAGTGGGTCCCATTTTGAAATTTTCGGGTTAGGTTTGAAATTTTTTTTCGCGGTTTTTTCGCTTCATACGATAGATTTTATACAGTTACACCTATATTAGAAGACCGGACCGTTTAAAAGTTCATACAGACCTGGCAACTCTCGATCAAAAATTTATATATATATATATATATAAATATAAATAAATAGCATTGCCCATGCTAAAAGCATTGTAGAAAGGGTTGACGAAAAAAAGGCTTCCAGAAATTTTAAAAATCGAAAACGGAATATTAATTTCGCGATTTCTCGCTACCTGTTAATTTTGATAAAATGTACGTTATTATATTAATGATAGACCTCGACGTCTACTTTCGTCTAACGTTAACCCGAACCCTCTATCTATCATAGGGGCCCTAAAAACGGCCCAAAACCCCTAAACCCTTAAATACCCTTTTTCTGGACGAGTATTTGCTATAAAAATACGAGAATACCATTGTTAGACGCGTATTTTAATGCCGCATAACTTTCGTTTGAACAATTCTTCCTAATTTCGAATCGTTCGCGAATTATTACGAAAAAATCGAAATTTTAAAAAAATTGACAGTGTCCCCTTTGAAATTTTCGGGTTAGGTTTGAAATTTTTTTTTCGCGGTTTTTTCGCTTCATACGATAGATTTTATACAGTTACACCTATATTAGAAGACCGGACCGTTTAAAAGTTCATACAGACCTGACAACTCTCGATCAAAAATTTATATATATATATATATATATAAATCGCATTGCCCATGCTAAAAGCATTGTAGAAAGGGTTGACCAAAAAAGGCTTCCAGAATTTTTAAAAATCGAAAACGGAATTTTAATTTCGCGATTTCTCGCTAAGTCTTCTGTAGCGTTGATAATCGTGTCCATTTAATCTGTAAATCTGCATGGAGTGCGTCATTTCGTTGGAGCCAGCGAGCATTGGTAATTAGTCGAAGAAACTTATTCTCCGAGATGTCTGGATTATTTTACAATTCGACGCTTTACGTGTGTATCCCATATTTATAATAAAAATCACATTTACGACTTAAGATGAATATATTGCGTAATGTAAACTTACACGTTGTTTCAGATAATTGTGAAAAACTTATATTTGAACGTAAATATATAAATTTAGATTGTGGAATGTAGAGATTTTATTTATACCTAATTACTAAAAACAGTTGAAATCACTAAATTTATTTAATTATGCAAAGCTTTTCGGCATTTACGCCATTGTCAAGCTATATACAATTAAAATTAACTATACAAAATCATAAAATATTAATTTAAAACTAATTTTAAAATTGTAAACTTAGTTTTAAATTAATATTTTATGATTTTGTATAGTTAATTTTAATTGTATATAGCTTGACAATGGCGTAAATGCCGAAAAGCTTCGCATAATTAAATAAATTTAGTGATTTCAACTGTTTTTAGTAATTAAGTAAAAATATATAAAGTAACAAAAAATATATTCACCGTAACGATAGAATATATTTACATAACTCGATGCGCGTTGCACTTTAAAAAAAGGTTCGATTATTTAATTTATTTTTTAAACAAAAATAAAACTAAATATTCCGAAATTACACTTCACGCTATTACATTCTTTTACACGCACAGAGCTCACTTTTGCACACAGCGCGACTAGTTTAAAGAGTTATTTGTCGTTCAAAACGCCTCTGACAATAGTATACAATTCTTCATGCCTTTACTTGATCAATATAGCTTGTATGAAATTTTGAATGTCGAAACGTGATTATTTATATTTTATTAGTTTTATGTGTATAAATAAATATATAAACAAGATTTAACTATTATTATTATTATTTTATATTAAAATAACAAATAGACTAAAAGGGCAATCGAAATACTGTTATTTGTGCATGTGCCTGATTATTATTTTTTTTTTTTTTTTTTTGGCTTTCCCACTCCGAACTTATGCGGTGGGCTAAGTTTATTTTTGTAAAAAGAAGAAAATCGTGTTTATTAAGGTGCAGAATGCGCTTACAAATAAATGTGTGCAAATGAAAATGTTACTGCGATTACGAAGAACGTTGAAAATAAATTAATTAAAGAAAAGTAATTTTGCGCGCGCGTTAGCTCGAAACAATGTTGTAACTAATAAATAGGATGGAATTATGGAAAAACATGGTTGCTTAGACCGTCGAAATGTACGTAAAATGAGTGTGCGAGAGTGTTTAATACGAAACAATGAGATAAAAGAACAAATTAAAAACAATGAAATGACAAAAAACGGAAGGTTAGCTTCATCTAAATAGTAACGTTTATAATACACGCGCAACATATTCTTAAAATATGAAGTAGCTCTGATCACGGTATATAGAATAGACCATGGTATATAGAATAGACCATGGTATATAGAATAGACCACGGTATATAGAATAGACCACGGTATATAGAATAGACCACGGTATATAGAATAGACCACGGTATATAGAATAGACCATGGTATATAGAATAGACCATGGTATATAGAATAGACCATGGTATATAGAATAGACGGTAGGTATCACAAACTGAGTGCACAGTAGTCAAACGAGATTGTGACGTAGTTGGTACCCATCGGAAATCCAGTTTTGTTGTAGAATGGCTCATTTCGTTATTTCTAGAGCATTGTTTTTCGTATTATTTTGCCCAGTTTTTGATTTGTGTTTATGGCATTTTCTTATTTTTTAGTGCAAAATTCTTAATTTTATCATTTAAAGTATTTTATTTCTAATTACTATCAGGGTAAGACTGCATAATATTTTTATCTCACTAATTCTTCGATATAGACCTTTCGCACATAAGTTGGTTAAATTTTGTATTATCTTATTAACATTTATGCCTTGTTGTGCTATTTTCGGGTGTTGTAATCATAGCCGAGATGCTCATAAATTAGGTATTTCATCGATTTCCTAAAGATAAAGTTCTTCGAAAGCAGTGGTTGTGTATGAGCAGAAGGAATGACAATATTGAAAGTGCTCGCGTATGCTCTTTTCATTTTAATGAAAATGATTTCGAACGTGCAATCAGAATTACTTGAGAACAAGATGAAAAATATATTTAAAAAAAAAAGGATTCCATTGCTCATTTAATGATACCAACTTTGACTGAGTTTAAGTCGCATAATGATAATGAACGCGGTGAAAAACAAATTAAACGGGGACTCGGATGATGATGATGATGATGATGAAAAATTGGACCACGCTCACGATGAAAAGAAAGAAAATGCTAGCCGCTTATGTTGCATATCGAATGAAAAAAACGTGAATTAGATACTGCTTTTGAAATACGGCCATCCAACAGAATTCAATCCACCTAAACAAATGGGTTGGCTCGCTACAATATCGAGAGGTGCTTTAATGAATCCCCACCAAACAATGGATGAGCAATATATACAATATGGAAAAAAGACTTTAACAATTAACACGGCGCAGTAGCATTAATAAGAATTCGGACGTAATGAAAACACTGATAAACGCATTGAAATCGAAATACAGTAACACAGGTGTTCACGAATTCGCCATTTTATGTTAGAGCACGAACATTTATCGGGATTAAGATGCTGAACAAGGAAAAGTCCAATAAAAGAACAACTCACGGAAACAAAAATACCGACGATGGATGAAAAAAGAGGAATTAATGAAATTGCAATAATTCGGTGAGTGAGACATTTCTTTATGCACCTAGATTTTTGTTACATTTCATTATTTGAAATTTTACATGTTCATAAAGTAATAAGTCTGTGTATCTTCAAATGCACGCATGTATATACTACCCAAAAGTCACGATTTAAAGATATTATTTACCGTTTGAATTATTTTAAAAATGAAACTAAACTAATTGTGAGAAGTGGTAACACAGCTGTAATTAATACGATATTAAAATAAATTATTTACGTAGAAGAGGAAATAAAACAAAATTTAAAAAATAAAAACTAAACTAGTTAAAAAAAAAACACAATTTAACGAAAAAGAGTATTCACGCGATGTTTCTTCTATACAGAGGCGGAGTCTAGTTGGGTACCAATGACGTAGTAGTTGCCAGCCGGTATGCGCGTGATACCCACGTGTATTCTATATACCGTGGCTCTGATGATGTTTTAACATTTATCTTAAAACCAGTCCGTATTAGGCGCGTTCATGGCACGATACGATAAACGATAGGACATATGATACGATAAGCAACGCGACCTTGAATCAACACGGACCACTCGTAGTAGTGCAAACGTTACGAAAGCAACTAATCCAGTACTACGGTTGGTCCGTGTCGATTCAAGGTCGCGTTGCTTATCCTATCGTATGTCGTATCGTTTATCGTATTGCGTCAGTGTGAACCGCGCCTTAGAGTGAACAATAGTAAAATACTACATAAATATTCGATTACACGAGGAAAAATCGAATAAAAAATAAAAAATAAAATCCTGTAATTCGTCAGAGGGTAGTTAGATACGTATGTACACGCACATTCAGACACACACACACGAATGTTAACATGCATACGATCGCATATACACGCATATCACACGTGTACATGTATACGAATTAAGTGTATAAATAAAAATAATTGAAATATTAAATATGATAAAAATAGTCTATTTATAGATCACGGTCGACGGTGAGCACGTCTTAGTCTCCTATAAAATTAATCAACCTGTTGCATTTCGCATGCACTGTAAAATTAATATAAAGGTAAATATGAAACGCGTAATCTTAAATGTGAATCAGTAAGTTTTGCCTATCCGTGATGATTTAATATAATTTTGCAATTTTGAATCGGTCGTCATTTCTTAATCACACCGTTGTAGACTAATCACCAAACAGGGCATATTGTCGAAAGCCTTATTATAATCTAGGAAGCGGAATACAGTACTAGAACGTTATATTCTCTAGATTTTTATATAATTCGCCTAATATCCAAAAATTATTTCCTCCAACCTTTGACTTCAGTTTTTTTTTTCTTATATTTGATAATTTATAACTAGTCAAAAAGGTGTGGCTATCTAATCGAATAAATGATATCGTAAATATAATCACGCGCTGGAGGAGTATGATACATCGCTCAAAAAAAAAAAAGATTATAGGATTAAGTTTCTTATTCTAGTTTGCTCGAGTCTCGATGACGGTTCTATGTGTGAAATTTCGGGTACCGGCTGATTTGTGTGGTTTTGTAACCGCATCAGATGTTTCCGTACGCGCCACCATATAATTTCATCCACTGAATTCGATTATGTATGATTTCATTGGACACGTATCGTGACATTCGGTAAATTAGGCGCAGCACCTTGTTCTGGAAACGCCGGATAATCAGTTTGATGTCTTTGCGCAACCTCAGAGCTGCGCAGAACCATACTGGACGTAGTGAAATTCTATATATTAAAGAGTCGATTCGGCAGCGACAGTTTGGAGTGGTTAACTGATAGCCAATAAAGTTGCTTCGGATGTCGAGTTCTTTGGGTTTTTTTTTCCTTTCGGATATACGGCCTCGATGTCAGTCGTTGATCTAGATAAACTCCTAGATATTTCACTTTATCGGTCCTCGGAATCGATTTACTCTCGATTAGTACCTGTTCGCTGTATTCCGTTGGAGAACGTGATGCGTGATGACTTATCTGAGTTAATAGTAAGTTTCTACTGTTTCGCCCACTGGCGAACCTGATGTAAAATGTTCTGCAATTTCGTAATGGCAATGTCAGCATTTTTATCGGACGCGATTATCACAGTTCTGCAAACGTTGCTACCTGAGTAGATTTAATTTTCGGCAAATCTGCTAATTTTTTTTTTTAAATTTTATTTATAGACGCTCGATTTATCATTTGCGTCTTAGAGTTGATTATAAGCTGTTTATTAGGTTAGTGTACTGTAAAAGATTTTTAAATGATGACGAGCGAATAATTCTGCCATTTCTTCATCACGACGAAGCCAGCTGCCAAATTCATCCTTTAATCGTGGTATAAACGGATCGTTTGAAGTATCACGTTGCTTTCCGTAAAGAATAATCTTTTTCTGCAGAAAGGCTTAAATTAGACATGTAATCAAAAAACTTCTGCTTTGCTTCGTATATTAATTAATTTAGTTTATTACTAATTCGGTTCAATATTGTTTTATCTTCAATTCTTCTAGTATTATGCTAAATACGTCGGACTGTACGTCTTTCCTTGAACAATTTCCCGATTTCAAGCGAATAAGAATTTCATTGCGTTACAACATTCTTATTCAGAGTTGGGCAGCTTCACGAACAGCTTGAATGAAGTGTTGATTGCACACTTGCACACCAATTTAGTAAAATGTTGTTTCGAACGAAAGTTATTACAAAGTTATATATATATATATATATATATATATATATATATATATATATATATATATATATATATATAGTGTATGAATTTACTTAATTAAAATATTAATTAAATTCTGAATTATTTTAACGGAGACGTAAATTCTCAAAATCTATCTCGTTAGTCGTCCTTATTGACGTATTTATTCGTATTTAGGTCATTACTTCCACACGACGAAGCTGCTGTTCGAGTGTGGTAGTGTTCGAAATTTACGAGTTAAGAAACAAACTCTTTAGGTGGAGTGAAGAACTTTTTTTTAAAGAAGTTGAATTAATTATTAATTAAAAATTTCGGGTGGTCGTTAAAATGAGAGACGGAATAATTTTAACTTCATCGTCTGGAAAATATCTCGAGAAATGTTTTGCATCTACGAGAGGGAGGAATTAAATTTTCGAAATTGTTTCCTAGTTTAAAGAAAGAAAATTCTAACTACAGCAAACGTCACTAAAAACAGCCAAACGAAAAATTAAAGTTTTGTTTCGCTAATTAATATCGAGACAACGTTAAGCTTTTATTCGTTTTTTTTTATAAGAAAATACTAACGTAAGAATCATGGCGCGGTATTACTATAGCGTTAGGTTGAAGCGGAGTTTAACTATTACTGCGAAACTTACATTGTGCGCCATTTTATTCTGTTCGTTACGTATGATTAGTATTTTAAATGATAGCGCGCGCGATGACGTAACGTATGTTATTCACGATGTGTGACAACAAACAATATGACGGATAATGATGATTATATATATATCACCATCATAATGGTGGCATCTTTTTGTCAAAAGATAGCGTACAACAACTTAGAACAAAACCGAATCATATTTCCCTTTCCGTGGCAGCTGCGTCTATTATTGCCGTTTCGCAAATGTCCTGTCGTTATCATTTCCATTCTTCCTCTTCCTATATGCAGTTTTCCTTCAGTATTGCCTTGCATTGCGAGCAAAAAATATTCCTCCTTCCCTAATCTTCTATCCCGCATACTTCTTTTCGTATCTTCTACAGACGTCATGGTCTTGCGTTATGAGGAAATAGAGGGACAGGTTGGGAACTGTCTACAAAACTCTACAATCCTATGACTGCTTATTAGCTCTTGGCGAACTGAGGCCGCCTATATAAATATGTCTCACCTGCCAACCCGTAGCAACTCGCTGCCTTGCGGTTAAGGTCTTATTTAGCTAAAGGAGTCAACCGTGACAGAAAACAAACTCTACTACCTGTGAAAATGGTTTTGTTTACCTAAAAGGCTAAGGGAGTAAACCCTGACAGAAAAACATGCGGAAGGCCACGGAAAACCACCGCATTTATTTTCCTTCAAGCAACGATGATTATATATATATATATATATATATATATATATATATATATATATATATATATAATATGTATATCATCATCATATTGTTCTTTGCCGAACGTAGTGACTAGCTATTGTACGTTTTCAAGGCACTATTTATACGAGACCCAGATACGCGGGCATACGATGTTATACGGAGTGGCTGCCACTGCCTTCTCCGTGATAATAAAGAATTATATAATGTTGAAAAACTTTCTATGTTACGTGTTGGTTTCGAATCCTCGACCGTCGAGTTACAGTCGATCACTCTAGCAACACGCGACCGCGGTATACATTCATATATGTATATATTCTTCTTCTGCAATCTCTTTCGAACCGACAGTCCGGAGTAATTGGATAGACGAACAGCCAACCCAGCCACGTAGGCTCCCATCCATGAATTTTGTGGACGGCTCAGTGATCTCTTGCCGGCGATTTTGCTTTCTATAATAATCTGCAATATTTTATGCTTAGGTCCTCTCAGAATGCGTCCTAAGTATCGCAGCTTTCTTTTTTCGAATACCGATTAATAATTCTATATGCTTTTTATTCTCTTCATATATATATATATATAATATATATATATATGAAGCCTATATTTCGTCAAAAGTCGGACGAAGGCCTCCCACCCGAGAATGTAATAACAAAATTATGCGATATATAGACGTAAATACCATACAGCTATATAATTAAACATAGTTATAAATTCCGTATGATTGGTACGATTCCTTCCATTTCGCACTATCGGAGCTTAATCGCAACCAAGTAAAACCCAACCGCTGTTTGAAGTCATCTGACCACCTTAGCGATTGTCTACCTATACTTCTTTTATTGCAAATTGGAAGTCACCTCCGCGGCCAAACCGTCTCGACGAATCATGTGACCGGCCCAGTTAAATTGGCAGTCTGACTGCCAATTTCGCAATGTTGTTCATTTGGTTTTTTTGACTAATGATTTCCGAGTGAATTCGATCAATTCTTCTGATTCCAAGAGTACATTTCTCCATTGTTCTTCGCACACGACTAATTTTGTCGATATGTTCAACATTCATAGACCACGTTTGACAACCGTATAGCAGAGCTGGTACGACGCATCTTTTCAGAATGTTAACTTTTGCTTGTAAGCTAATTTTCCAGCTTCTATTTTTTAGAACTCCTTCTAAACTCCAAAACTTGTTCCACGTTGCGGCAATTGTTAGTTCTTTATCCATGCAATCATCGAATGATAAACACTCGATCCAAATAAATTGCTACGTATATTGTAATTGTTCGCAATTTAGGCAAATTTTTTCTGGTGTACTGTTAGTAGGGAACTTCGTTTTGCTGTTATTTATATTTAAACCTACATTACTACAATTACGGTGTAGTTCTTCAAGCATAATTGAGAGTTCGTTATGTCGTCTGCAAATGTATTAGATAAATATTGTCCGTTGATATTTAAAACTTTAGTTTCCCAGTTTAATTTCCTGATTGAAAATTCAAGTACAGTATTGAAAAGTGTCGGAGAAATTGGATCGCCTTGTCCTATTCCTGTGGATTGATTATTATATACTATAACGAAATGTAAGCCTTACTTAGTTTATAAATTTCGTTAATTAAATTTAAATATTTCGTTTCCACAACCGCATGTTGTAATTCATAGAACAACGTACTGTGTGATTTATGCTATCGAAGGCTTTACCGAAAACTGTAAGGACAGTATATCAAGTTATATTCTGGACACTTTTCTATGATTAACTATATGAATATTATCAATAGTCGAAAATCCGCTTCTAAATTCAGCTTGCGTTTGCGGTTGGTATTCATCTAAACTTTTATGTACGCGTCTTTGCGACATCTTCATAAACAATTTGCACGTAATAGGAATCAAACTAATCGTTCTATAATTATCTAAATTATTACGAGAGGAGCCTTTTTAAAAATAATACCGCTTATAGCCATTTTTTCACGAAATTTTTATAACTCAAATATTTTTTTGTCAAAAAAATTTTGCATAAATATTAATCGAACATTCCGACACTCTCCTATGAAATGTTTTGCATAGATTCGATCGAATCCGCCAGCTTTTCCTTTCTTCTATTCTTTAATTACAGCAATTATTTCATTATGGAGAACTTTTAAAACCGTATCAGCTTCTATGCGATCGTAAATGGTAATATCTAAATCATCTTTGTAAAGATCCTCGTAGTAATCTGCAGTTAAGTCGATAATTTTATTCCTATTGATTATTATCTCGTTTAATATAATATATGTGCATCGTATGCATTCATCTTCTTTAGCTATGTAACTTTGTCTCACTCCATTTCTTTCATGCCCGTCGCTTAGTGAAACCTATTCATATTATCCACCGTCCCGTTTGATATTTTATACGTGGTGAACTATTGTCTATTTAGAACGGACTGTCTGGCAAATATATATTACGTATGTACGTGTATTAAGTAGTCAGCGAGTTTTCACATAATTAGGAACTGTCTCATCTTCCCGAAGCAGGTGTGCCTTCGAATTGAGAAAAAGTGTGTCTGTTATATTTATAGACACGTTACTTCTAAAGAACTAGACAGAATTCTAGTCGCTAAAACTGTTGTCGCGTAAAATATTTGCGGAGCTCTCTCATACAAACTAATCACCGACTTCTGCCGACGATAAACGCCGTTCGGTGAAATTACCAAGCTGCTCCTAACCCCTAACAAGAAGCGAAAATTGCAACTGTTTCGGGTGACGCTTCTCGGTTGATGATTTTACGGACCTACTCTGTGCAGCGCGCGAATTTAATTTCCATCTTCAAATCCTGTAGAGAAAACACGTGAGATCTTCGTCGGGGTCGACCGAGTAAATTCTCTCCAGCTCTCAGCCGGCATACTCATTAACTTGATAATATGGTGAACGTATCTCAGTGTTTTCGTTCAGGCATATGCGATATAATAAGTAACCGATCGTATACGCCACGTCGACAAACAAGAAGCAGAAAGCGGTAATTTTGAATATTCGCTTATTAAAAGACCCTCCAGATCTTTCCGAGCCTGGCGTTTCGTTCTGTCTTAAATATTACATTTCGAATAATTCGAATTGTTACATTTTTTTTTTTTTTTAATGGTTTCCAAATTGTAATAGAAAATTTTTATTTATTAGAATAATATGGCCGGATTAAATATGTCGCGTAATTCGAACGTCGAAGAAGAGGATATTAGCTATTTCGAAAATAAAAATGGTTTGGTGGAAGATTTGAAGTTCTTAGCGTCCATTCCGGAACTTTGCGATGTTACATTTCTGGTTGGAGAAGCTAAGGAACCGGTTTGCGGTGTAAAAGCCATTATGGCGGCTCGTAGCAAGTAAGCGTTACAGTCGAAACATTACAGAAGGCCGAACGATAAATCGTTTTAAATACGAGCGATTAGTTATTTTTTCATTATCAGAAAGTTGAACATTGTTGAAATTTAATTCGTATATATTTCATTTAAACGTTTTCAGGGTATTTTATCAACTATTTTTCCAACCGCCGAGCCCTAAGAAGGAATTGCAGAAGGACGGTAGATTCCGATCGATCATTAAACGCAAGAGTGATTCTTCAATTGGCGGATCGTCAGTCAGTGGCGGAAGTGCTCGCGACTTGGTGAGTTTATGTTACAAATATCTTGCATAAACATCCCATCTGCAATCTATTTCCCTTATTCGAATATACACTATTCATGTTTTATCAAAAACGTAGGCGATGCTTTTTTCAAGACGACGCCCACTAACGTTACCTGAGGTTACAATCGATATGTATTCAGTGGTCGACGCCAGTTACTTAGGAGTCATATTAGATTCTTATCGTTCAATGACAATATTACCTAACTGCATCGAGCGCTCAATACTCTCGCCAAATTTTAATCGTCATTCTTCTTTATCTATAGTTCAAACAAAAAGTTATTATACACGTCTACTACCCCGATTGTTTGGTTTTTCGGTTTCCAACAGTACTCGTAAAAGATTACAAATGTTACAAAACCACCGTTGCAGAATTATATTAAACGCCCGTAGATGTAATTGCGTGATATGCATTCGCAGCTTAACCTTTTAGATACACTTACCTATATAAACAAATTATCTAGTAAATTTTACCATATAACGTATGACAGCGCATTAATTAACACTATGGGCGATTAGGACATAGTCTCATCGTACGATATATACTAAATACAAACACCGCCGAATTAAACATAGATCACTTTAAGAATTATTTTCCTATTTACTACTCCCTCTTTGCTTACGTTCTAATTATAATTTATTTTTATCGCTATTTACGATAAAATATACTTTTAGAAATGATCATTTAGCACAAAACTCGGGAAATTTATACAGATCGCGAAGAACATTTTGACGATATTGGAAAGAATCAAGGATAAATACTCGCGGTTCATGGCGTAAAGTGCGATTAGAGAAAAGTTAGCCAGTAAAAATAATTACAACCTATCAACGATAAACTCGGCGCTGTGGAAAATATTGACCTTATTTACTCAACGGGAATTCTAAGAGCGTCGTTTCGTTGAACACACGGTTAGCGGTGGAATTTATATTAAAAAAATTAAAAACTATGGCCATCGTGAAAAAAAAAGCAGATCACACAAATGATACCGTACAAAAGTCTTCGATATATTAAAGTTGTCTAATTAAAATCCTTAGTAGTAACAAAATAAGGTAGGTGTAAATAACGGTCCGAGGTACAGTTCATCCAAGCTAACCACGTAGTAATTTTCAGACAAAACTCACTACAGTCGAAAAGTATGGTTTAACAAACGGGACATAATAATCAATGAGAACAAATCTGTAAATATAGAGTTTACTAATAGAAAAGCTGTACTCCGTTAGAATCAGCAATGTTAGAAATACCAATCGGAACAAGCGTAAAATACCTGGGATTACACACTTGAATAGCCGAATAACGTATCGAAATTATCTTCATTACAAACCCTCCAAAGACTGTTATCATTAGTAGAGAGTTAAGGTTTTAGCAACTTTATCATTTAAATTTTTATACGATAATTTTTGCAGCAGTTTCGTAAAGAAATTTCGTAGTTTTTTTTTTTTTAGAGAGAACGTTAATCAGCGTTAGAAGAATGACGTTTCGTATACATTAATGCTGGCAGAGATCGAAAGCTCAGCGTTATAAGTGGTATATGGCTCGCCTCTCTGATCAAAATTTGTAAGGTCGCTGAGGTTGTTATCAATATCTAGAGTGAACTAATTTCATATTTTTAGATATGTAATTTTGTTGCCCTCCAATTAGCATTAGCGTAGTCGGGAATTGCTTTTTATGTTTACTGGTTAGCGTATTGTACCTATATAGTGTTGTGATCAGACGACAAACAATTTATGGAAATGGGAATAGCGATGTTTATATTTTTAACCAGTTCTAAAACACATGGTCTATAACACTGTAATGGGAAATATGTGGGTTCACGCGGAGCTAATAGCTCATTTTGTTCTACGGTATTAATAAGCACATCGGCAGCGTTATTAACGAAACAATTCCAAAGTTTGGTTTTCAAATCGCCAATTATAATCACTCTACGATTTAGCCAGCGAAGAAATGTCGACATGCAATTTTGGATTGTGCCTTGGGGGCTTATATACGGCAAACAGAGATATAATGGAATAATCATTACCGAGAGTTCTATTAGAAGTATTTGTAGGATTATCTAGATAAACGCCTACAGCTTGTACACAATGTAAAGAAGGAACATTTAAAATATCGTACTTAATTACATGCATTACAGACACATTTATTACATATATTACGTATACATTTATAACATACGTACATATATAATAAATATATATATATATATATATAAAATAGTGTTATTGCAGATGACGGTAGCTTTTGAATCGACGATAGTTAGGGGAGAAACGTTTCCGAATTTAATAAACGTAGTTCAGATAACGAGGATTAAAATTTCGTTAAACTGATTTTCTACTTAAGGATAATAGTCAATTAGTGTAAATACTACCTACAATAACAGTTCGTCAATACTCCATCCATATTTCCCGTTCGCCCACACACACGGCAAAACTGTCACTTTGGTTGTAATTCGATGATGCCTGACTATAATTATACGGTTGTATCGCTGCTTGCTATTATAACGAACGTTCAAATTTCTAGGATATATTCGAAATGCCGTTCGACATTAATTTGTTAGATTAGCCTGTCTAATTTTGCACATCTGCGTCGCATAAAACGTATTAAAGTTTCATTATAATTAACTACTTTTATCGCGGTGCAATTCGAATCCGGATGTGCGAGTTCCCGCGCTGATTATTTGAGTAAAAGTTTATAAAAACAAGCGCGATATTTGTAGCGTCTACGTTAGAGAATATGCCGGGCGCGAAAATAATTAACGTTGTATAAAAATAAATACTAATGACTAAATACTCTTAATTGCCACTTATCAGTGTATATTCATGACATAAACCCGTAGTTTTCTTCAATCGGAATATAGGTTTAGATTCAAAAATCTTTTGCATTGTGAAAGAATTTTAGAAAATAACGTGTTGAAAAACTACGTAAATATTTTTTGTAATAACCAGAAACTATTGCCAAATTCATCATAAACAATGATTTTCGTGTTCTCTCCTAAATACGTTTTTTATTTTACAACTTTTGCCATTAAGTTTTACACGAATATCGGTTACACAACAAGTAGAAAATAAAAACGTATGTATTAAAAAACGGTTTTTTTTGTTTTTTTTTTAAAGTAGATTTCAGGCGGCACGCACACGAACGCTGACTAATTTATGTATATATATATATATATATATATATATATATATATATATGTGTGTGTATATATATGTATTATATATATATATGTATTATATATATATGTATTATATATATATATATGTATTATATATATGTATTATATATATATATATATATATATATGTATTATATATATATGTATTATATATGTATTATATATATATGTATTATATATATATATATATATATGTATAATATATATATATATATAGCAACGCCACTAACACACCGTATAATAATATATATCCAGATTAGTGTGACGTCACAAACAATGGTTATTATTATGGTTTATTATAAAATTGTTGAAATTAAAACTTTATATATATATATGTTACCGACATGGGATGACACGTGGATTGGGCCACGACCGTTAGTTAAAAATGAACAAAACAAAATAAAATAAAACGCAGTTTCCATTTTTATTAGAATTTAAAAAAAAAAAAAAAAAAAAAAAAAGAACTAATACATTACGGATTTTCAAACCCGCACGGTTTTAAAATACATTTATTAAAATTGAAAACTGAAACTAACTTAAACTGAACTAATAAAACTATACTAACTTTGAACTAGAATGAAATGAATTAATTTAAAAAAATTAACTTGAATTAATTTAAACTAACTAACTAAAAACTAGACTGAACATCTCCTTTTATACGAAAAATATGCATATATACACCCACATATATACCTATATACATGCCTAATTAGAATTTTCTAGATTTTTCTGGAAAGATTCGTTTATTTTCATTGTACATATTTATGGAACTTCTAGAAAAATCTTTGTACATTTACGTATGTGTGAGTGTATTTTTCGATTGGTTTAACATAATTTTTAATATCCAATCATAAACGTGATTTTACCGGATCCACGTGGAGCATCTCACGTGTAGTAATTATCTTGTAATTTAACATATTATAATATTTGTTTGTGTGCGTGTGTTTCTATCATTAATACATCGATCGGACGATTTTCAATAACCAATCAAAATGTATTAAATTTCTCCTCATTTTCTAGTGGGAAAATTAGGCACATACCTACACATACATATATATATATATTATTTATTTATTTTGTAACTAGTACGATGAGAAAGCAACAGAAAGGTTAATAAACCTTAATACGAGCAATTAAACCATCGTCATTATCATCATTCTTTTTACTTATTTTTTAATTCTCAAACTCATCTTATTTATTTATTTATTTAATCATTAACATGTAACAACGTGGTTGTTACAATATATATATATATATATATATATATATATATATATTATATAATATAATATAAACGTGTTGTTTTAACAACAGGCTCAATTGCTTGGTCACGAGATGGTTTATGTAACGGAATTCGAGCCGGACGTTTTTCGACAATTAGTCGAATATGTGCACACTGGGAATGTGATTTTACAGCCGCGTACATTATTGGGTAAGTGACGGCATTTAATATAAAAATGTTACTTGATTTTTGCTTGAATGTTTTATTTGTATTTTATTTTTTTAATAGGAACGATATATTATATATATATTTGCGTATACGTATATAAACAAAATATAGGGCTAATCTGTTGTAAGTACAACAAGCTGCTACTACTTTTGCATGTGGTGAAAAAATGTTTGATTGAACAGTCGATTGCAGATTTGTACGAGAAAAGAGTGAAATTATAAAAATATGTGATGTGAGACGTTCGTTCGTTAAGCTACTTCGTGTTTTACTATATTTTCTCGGACTAGTACTTTTTAGGTCGTAGAGCATATTGATCCGTGTTCATAAAATTCGACATATTGCACCGAATTTCGGCAAGATTTTGTATTGTAATAAATGACTCATAGACTGGATTTCTCCACAATCGCAAGTTGGACAGTCTGCCAACGACCATTTCGACATATTCTTTCTTATTCGAGCATACCTAGCTCGTATTTAATTAAGTGTCCTGTAGTTCGGGTAAAAGCTCGGTGCAAGGATTTCTTCATCTTTTGTTCAAGGTTCTGCTCCTTTCGCCTAATTATATGTTCCCGTTTTAAGGAAATTTGTTCATCGAGTAGTAGTACATATTATTAAAGAGAGCCTTGAAATTAAAGCAAAAATGTGCATGTTTTTTTTTTTTTCAGATGTAAAACAAGGTTTTTCCTCCTATTTTTCGCATTTTGATTAGTTTAACTTTCAGTGCACTATTTCGGATTACAAAATTATACTTTTGGTCCCTTAATGAAATTATGTAATTTACGCTCATCTGAACAGGTCGGATCCAGAATAAGTTCTTCAAGTTTTATTTCCAGCGTGTTCTTTGTCCATCGAAGTTCAGAAAGAAAGTTATCTTTATTTTTGTATTTGGGGCAGGACCAAATCTGATGATTATTTTCTATATTACATAATTCGCAAACTCCATTTATGATTATTCATAACTTGTCAAGATGACTAAGCGTTCAGTTATTACTTCATAAACTATCAAGCACAAAGACGAAATCTTTATGAAGGTAATCACTGTGTTTAAGTCAGGGCTCTATTATCTTTTAAATAGCAGCATATTTTTTACCTTTGGACAAGCTTTTCGAAATATGATTTAAAAATACCTGTAAAATATTACCGTAAGTTTTGATAGTAATTGTCTCCATTGTAATTTAACATGATTCTCAATGGCCAGAGTCTGGTCTGAGCGCATCCGATACTTTATTTCCACTTATGTCATAATGAGCAAAGAATTAAATTTCACCCTAGTTTCACGCTTATCAAGCCGAAAACCCCCATATTTAAAGATATTTTGATTATGTTAGAAAAAAGTTCGCCGAGTACCTCTTTTTGGAATAAAGGGAGTAACGGATCCTTATTATCTTTTTCTAATATTATTTCACTACATAATACATCCCCCCCTGAGGGCGCGTGTACTTGCACACAAGGCTTAAAGATCCGCGGCGGAGTGGTGTATTTTTGGTATCACAAAGAAGATATCGCGAAAAAACAGAGAAGCATGAAGCTCCAATCTGCGATAGAATTATCATCTTATAACTAAACAATATCCCGGTAAATGTAAATTTAATTGTATACGTCCACACACAGCTGATAGTGACGAAGAAAAAATATAATTATTTTACAACACTTTAACGATGACTTTTAAAAAGTAAACATATCGATATTATCTTAGGAGATCTCAACGCTAAATTCAAAACGGTAATAGTCCTGTAAGTGGAAACTACGATATAGAGACTGTAATGAACGAGGTTAGAGATTAATTGAATTTTAAGAATTTATAATTATTAATATATTTTTCAAGCTTCCAAAATGTAGAATCTAATGGAAAGCTGATGGAGATTTGCCAGAGCACAAGATATCAAATTGATTTTATTCTTGTTAACCAACGATTCAGTAACTCTATTACATCCGTCAAGACATATTTAAACACGTAAATTCAGACCATCACCTAGCGGTGGCCAAAATGGTCGCCCGTTTGAAACATACACAGAAAACAAAACGAAATTATGTTGACTATATGTTGAAAGATACAGTTTTAAAAAATTTTGATTGAAATCAATAAAAGACACAATGAATTTGAAGAAAGTCAGACTGTAGTTTTAGGCAAAAGCGAAAGTGTATCTGAGGCTAGAGACAAAACCTGTATAAAGGAATGGATTAATGAAGAAATAAAATTTATTTGACGACTTCAAAAGAAACGCGATGTATTTAACCTTAATAAAAAAAGGCTAAAACAACACTGCTGGCATATTTGAACGCAGAAGGTCAGTCACACTACGAGACAATCTCGGTAGACCAATAATAAATGAGGACGATGTAAAGAAAGAATAGGAATCGTACATTGGTCAGCTCTTTAATGATATACGTGGTAATTCTACATTTGTCGTTACTGCTTGCTTAAAAATCCTACAAACTGAAGTTGATAAATCGCTAAAAACAGTAAAGACTTACAAAACTGTACAGATGAAGTCCCAATTGAATGACTACGATTTCTGATAAATTCTAATTAGAATTCTTCATGATATATAACAGAATGGACTTTTACCTAAAGATTGCTTGAACACGGTTCATAACGAAAACGCCAAATTCAAAGTACTGCAAAACATTTTAGACCGATAAGCCTAATAAGTCGCATACTGAAAATATTGTTGCGAATTGTGCATGCAAGAATTGAAAGAAAATGCGAAGAAAATTTGAGCTCTGAACAATTTAATTTTAGGACTGAAACGTGTACTCGAGAAGCAAATCTTCAGCGTAAACGTACTTATTCAAAGATGTTTAGAATTTCAACAAATCCCTATTTGTGGGCTTTATTGATTTTGAAAAAGCCTTTGATAAATTCAGATATCAAAGATCATTCGAGATATTGGAAGACATTGGAACGGTCATCAGATACACTTTACCGCTTGGCTTCTGTGTTCTGTCTGCGGAACTAATTGCACTAAAATTAGCCGTACAACAAGCGATAGAAATGAAAAATTCAAGCATAGTTATCATTACAGACTCACAACTATACAAATTATGGACGATCGCCAATTAATGAAAACCGAATATCATACTGTAAGTCAAGAAATCCACGCTGACCTATTCAACCAAAACGTATAATCTTCTGCTGGATTTCGAGTCATTCAGATATCACTATGTTTCCAGTTCCATCGGTTGCTGTTCCTGCATCAGATGTTACTAGTCATATAGAGTATCGGCTCGTTGATACGTGCAAGCAAAATGTGGATAGACGCTCTAACCACGAATGAGCTACAGAGTATCAAAGCACACACGAAACCGCGAAGAAATAGATCATACCCGGCTCCGCATCGGACATACAGCCCTTACAGACAAGGATGTCCTCGATCGAGGGGACGTTCCATTGTGATTATGGCCAGCAATCTACAACTGTTGTCCACATTCTCTATGAGTGTCCTGCTATTCAATCTTATCACATAACCCGACCTTCTTCATTTTTTCATCCACTATCTCTGATAATCCTAACATGATCGATCACACCTTACAATTTTCGAAACAATCTAAACTCTTTCCTCTAATATAAATATCATAAGCGGCGTCTCTGGTCACAGTAGTATTACGTGGTGCCGCTTTAAAAAAAAAAATAAAAATAAAAAATACCGGTTTATTATTTGGATAATTTTTGTAAATTGTGTAAGTAATATTTTTGTTTAATTTTACATTTTTATAAATTTGTATTCTTATATAATTTATTATTTTCTATATTCACTTGATAATGGCTTAACAGCCGAAAAAAAGCTTTATGATTGTTCATAAAGAAGAAATTTTTATAGCGACTTTAACTACTTTTTTGTTGTTTAGTTCTTTTGACACTCTCTCTTAATAAATTATTTAATTTCAATTCTTAATTCTCGGCTTTATTCTCGTTTATATTTTTACTCGTATTCCTTTCTCATCTACAACAATTGCCGGTTTTTAAGAATTATAAGAATTATTTTACACACAATTCGTTTATGATCGGAATAAAATCGTTTTTTGTTTTTTTTTTTTTCATTTTCGTGCATACCAATCTATATGAAGATTATAAACACAACTGCGAGAGAAAAAAAAGAGAGAAAAAGATATAATATCAGATAAACAACATATCCCGATGGATAATGTTTTAGTGATTTATATTTATTCATCCTCCATTTTACGATGACGTAAGTACTTGCCGACATTGACCTTTTTTTAAGACGTCTGACGGGGTTATCTGGAAGGTGTGTTGTCGACATGCGTGATATTAGCGGATTTGGATTTTCACCGAGTGCCATTTTCCTGTATCGTCGTCTGTGATTTGTTTTGGTATTCCGAGGTCATGATGTATGATATCGTTACGAACATAAAATGGTGCAAAATTTTACATGACATTAAAATCTACTATACACCGTTTTCATTTCTTGTTTGTTAATATGTAATCAATTCGGTTTTAATTGGAATCTACGTAATTTTCTTCGCATTTTCCTCTCGAATTGAATTATAAAAATATACAAAATTTATAAAAATTTAAATGTAAAAATATTACTTACACAATTTACAAAAATCATCCGCCAAGTGATAAATCAGTATTTTATTTTTTTTTTATTTTATTTCATATTTTTTTGTTTTGAAATTTTACATCGCATTAAAATCTATAATCTCCCTTTTTCATTTTTTGTTTGTTAATATGTAATCAATTCGGTTTTAATTGAAATCTACGCAATTTTATTCACATTTTCTCCTCGAAATAAATTATAAAAATATAGAAATTTATAAACATTTAAATGTAAACATATTACACAATTTACAAAATTTATCCGACTGATAAACCGGTATTTTAATTTTTTTTTTTTTTTTTGATTAATTTAACGAGTTTCTCTATATCTCTTTCAATTTTTTCGTACCGATGGTTATACATAGTCCTAATATCCTAATCATTTTGTCATTACTTCTACCAACCTACCGATTAAAATTTCTCACGATTATTAGCCGGTGTTTCGGATTAATTTAGCGAAAACTGAGGTATAACACGCAATTTCCGAAGCTTTGCTCGTTTACGCGATGTTCGTAATTTCTATGCCGGAGTCATCGGTAAAAGTTCCAATTCAACTATTATCCTCGTACTCCAACATGACATCGGAATTTTCGTTAGTATTTCCAATCGTCCTTATGGTGCAGAACAGAACGCGAATACATCGAATCCATTGAATTGTGGTGTCGGTATGATACGTGTTCCGGCGACAGCCATGAGGACGAAATCAATCAATATCGTAGGAGGTGAGCGAACCTAATAAACGCCTATTAACGGAAGTGCTGATTAGAATTGGACGGTTTTTCTGCAAAAATGGTCCGGGCAAATGGACTTGCGGCAGTCTTCATCGAGGGGAAATCGAAAAGGAAACGACATCGTGGCCGTGTGCGCTTAAGACGGGATTCGAAAATTTACCGCGATGAGTTTCAGTGATTGTGTGCATGGAGAATGTAATAAAAACGGACCGCACAAATTACTGAATTCGGGATAATGGTAGCATTCCGATGTCACGATGTCTCTACTAGTGACCTACGATTCAAATAAAAAGAATTAGAATTTTGTTATTTGCAACGAATACGTGTACTTGTTAATAAAAACGAATACGCCACATATCTATTATACACGTGTATATATATATATATATATATTGGCTACCTATTTCCTGGAAGTACAAGTTCTCCGAAATCTTTCAGAATAATTGTTAAATATGGATGTTTTTTTTCATCAGGGAATAAAACGCGTTAATAACGATATTTATGCAAAAATTTATGGCTAAACTTGTTTTGATTGAATTCATACCTAATTACGTAAAGCATAATATACTATCCTTCATTCGCGTGCTTTGTAGTGATAAGCTAAAACGATTGAGTACACTCATACAGGCATGCACAAACATCTATAATATATACGCATACACATTATATATATATATATATATATATATAAATTTTATATGTAATGACTACCTGGATGTGGGACATTTACCTTCGTTTGATTTTAACGAGCGCATCATCCTTTAAATTCGACGGTAGGGATTAAGTTCAGTTTTTAACTTAGTACGTGGGTGTGTGTTTGTCGGACGCGCATAAATAATGAGTGGTTACGCCTGTTGGCATTTTATGCTTTTGAATTTATACGCGATAGAAACCGCTGAAAAAGTGTCCCTAACACATTCATTACGCATATATATATATTAATATCCGAGCAGGCGTTATCTAAAACCCTCCCCAAAAAATGTAAATTATCAATGCTCGCCTGATAGCGTTCAAATTAATCTTCCCCTTTTATAGCCTTTTTCGTTTTCAGAGATAGCGAATATATAAAATGGATATAATAAAATCCCCCTCCGGCCAAAGAAAAAAAATTAACAAATTCTCGCTCTCCTCGTTTTTTTCACGCGTGAATTGGAAGAGGTGAATACCAGAAGGAATGTAAACCAAAAAAAATTACCTCGCGAATCAATTCAACTTTTCAAGCGCAGCCTTCTTACGGATAGAACGGAATAGAAGGGAATCTCCTATATGTCTATATACGTGTGTTTGTGTGTGTGTGTGTGTACGTGCTCTTATCATTTAAGCCCCATCAATAAAACAATATTTTAACGTTACCAACTGAAAACACTTGTTGTTTCAAAGTTCAAATTATACCAACACTAGTACACACACACACGCATATACGTTTACGTACGCGTATAATATAGTTTTTGTTTCGCTAAGAATCCGATCAAATTTTTCATATTGAATTTCCACTCTCACGCGGTTCGAGTTAAATCATTTTCGCATCGTGGCGAAAAAAAAAAATTATCGAAAATTGTTTCTACCGAAAACACCGAACGCTAATCGTGCTCTCGCAACATTTAGAATCCAGCACAGGCCTCCTTCTTCCTTACCCTAACTTTTATCTAAATCTGCCGACCGTGTATCCATAATATTTTCCTGTTCCTGGATTTAGACGTAGGATCGCAGTAAGTTACAAATAATAATAATAACAATAATAATAATAATAATGATAATAATAATATGAAAATGAAAAATTATTTATTACTACGCCGTAAATTTGTTCCTACGTTATAGAAAATACAAAAATATTTCCGTAACGAATAAATAATAGTTACAATGAAAGAACTTATTTACATTAAATCGTGGGGAAAAATTGAAATGCCCAAAAGAACCTCGCTCTCTTAAAAATAACAGAGTGTATGCGCGCTTTTCTTATCAAAACGAACTGTCAAGTATCTTAGTTCGTTTATCGACGTTAAAACTAAGGTATACCTGTAGATTTACCTGTAGATTTACATGCCATGTACTGCACCTAGGCCGGAGGCACGGGAAAGGAGAGAACGTAGGGTTAGTGGGAATCAGTAGAAAGTTGGAAAGAATAAATTGGAAGTACGGATTGTTAAATTTGATTATATAAATCGGAGGATTTAAGAAAATTTAATCAACTATCGAAAGCATCTTGCGTTTAGGAAAGAATAGGAGCCTGAGCGGTTTGTCGAGGATAGAACGTTGGAAGTTGAATTGCACACACATTCAACTTAAGGTTGATAGAACTGGCTTACTGAAAAAGGAGATGTTATATCGCCTATATCTATTATATCTGTGTCGTAGAGATTGATAACCGTAATCACCTATAGAATTTACTATTAGAATATATATATATATCTACAAACGTCCGCGGCTTAAAGACATTTGCAAATTTGACAATCTATGTTTCGGCTTGTTTTCAAATCCTTTAAAGTGGTTTTTAATCGAATTTAATCCTTTTAATCGATATATATTATATATACACTATATAGAGTATATATAGCGGCTTTTGGACGCGAAAATGGAGTTGGAAATGGTCGAAGTGAAAATGCACCTTTATTTATATTTTTATCTTTAGGTGTTGGTCGAATATTTTTACCTTCTTATAGTTAAGGTATTTATGCGGTCCAGAAATGGTCCCGACCATTAAAAAAAATGTTTTTTCAAACCCCGATTAATAATCGGCTAATTATTCGATCGTAACGAAAATCGATAGTTAACCGTTAAAATAGATTTAAATTAATATACAAATCGAATACTGGCGCTAAAATCAAAATTAGAATTTTTCGGCGGGGGGACTTTTTGAAAACTCGAAACTTTGACTTTTTCAAAAATTCATCCTATAGAGATTAAACTCTACGCTATGGCCTATCTAAAGTGTATCTTGAGTATTTTCGAATCCGATGAATACTCGCCGAATAATAAAGGTGGCAAGTAGGGGTAATCTAACAACTTTGATCGAGAGTTGCCAGGGCTGTATGAACTTTCAAATTTCGAACCGAACCCAAAAAGTCGAGAACATCTTGGTGTTTTCTCAAAATTCGACTTTTTACGCGATAAATCGCCAACGATTAGAAATCGCGGGAAATTGTTTATAAGAAAGTTAAGCGGTATTGAAGTACGCGACTAATGACGCTACAGTCGTATTTATAAACAAAAATACCCATCGAGAAAATGGGGGGTTGAAGGGTTTAGGGGTGTTTTTAAGGGTCGTATGATAGATAGGGAGTTCGAGTTTACGTTAGACGAAAGTACACGTCGACATCTATCATTAATGTAATAATGTACATTTTATCTAGATTAACTCGTAGCGAGCAATCGCGAACTTAAAATTCCGTTTTCGATTTTTAAGAATTCTGTGAGCGATTCTTGAACAGCCGTTTCTACAATGCGTTTAGTATAGACAATATTATTTATATATATATATCTATATATTTTTTCATATATATATTCAATACGAACCTGAGCATTAGTTATTATGGATATATATATATAGATATACAGCTGTTTAGCCAGTGTATATACCACACACGTCAGGCATACAAGCCGTTTAAAACATTCTTAGCTTATTAACTGTATGCCCATTATGCATACTATGTTACCGGCAAATTTATTGCGCGCGGTATAAACGTTCTTAAACGATTTTGTTCAGGCTGATCTTATTTTCTATCATAACTGTATCGTATAGATGCGAAAAACCTCGTAAAAATATTTTAATCCGAACCTGAAAATTTCAAAAGGGCACCTTTCTGCTTTTGCACGACTATCGATGATTTATTTACATTATTAATAAAAACGAAGAAACAAGGCAAACATATCGTAGTTATGATCTTCTTACAGTTTTGTGATTTATTTATATTATTAATAAAAATGAAGAAACAAGGCAAACACATCGCAGTTATGATTTGCTTGCAGTTTGTGATTTATTTACATTATTAATAAAAACGAAGAAACAAGGCAAACACATCGCAGTTATGATCTTCTTACAGTTTGTGATTTATTTATATTATTAATAAAAACGAAGAAACAAGGCAAACACGTCGCAGTTATGATCTTCTTACAGTTTGTGATTTATTTACATTATTAATAAAAATGAAGAAACAAGGCAAACACATCGCAGTTATGATCTTCTTACAGTTTGTGTTAGTGTGTTTCATTATTAGTGTTTTATCCAGGGAATAATTGATTATTGCGTAATCTCAACTGACAGTTCTGTAGGGTCAGTCTCTTCCAAATCTTCTCGGATTATGTTTCATGAGCTTCGTCGTTTATTTAAGTCTCGTTTATGTAGGTTTGTATTGTAAAAAAGAAATATCGTTGATTTTTTTTTCAACCGGTTTATTTATATAATTAATAAAATGAACATTGTCGGTTGTAATAAAAAATGATATTAACGATATTTTTTTTACATGTTACGATTGTGTTTTATTGATTGTCTTTTGTTTAATTTTACATTTCTTTATGTCTTTCTTTTAATTTATTTTATATTGAAAGTAATTTTTTGTGCGTTTAATTATAATTATTTGATATTTAAATTTAATTCAGCCCAATTACCATCAAGTTGTGCATTTAAAAATTAATATTTCTTATTTTACCATCATTTTTGGGAATTGTCCTTATTTAAATTTAATTTGGTCGAATTACCATCAATTTAAAACTTTGTAATTATTGAAAATAAATTAGTATTTCTTTTGTATTTATTTAAATTTAATTCGGCCGAAATACCGTCATTTTGTGCATAATAATAGGTTTTTTTGGAAATTAATTATTGCGCAATTTCAACTGAGTCTCTTAGATTCATTTTATTTGAAATTGTTCGTTTATTTTGTACATAGTGTTTGTCTTTCGTTTGATTTACTGGAATTTTTTTAATTTTTGTACATAGTTTTCAGATTCTTCTTAAAAAACTATAAAAAATAAAATGTAGGTCAAAAAATCTCATCATTCGGCCGCATTACCATATTGGTAAATGTGATTTTTTTAATTATCTTATTACAAAACTAATAATATTAATAAATTAATACAAAAACTATAAAAAATATACGCGCATGTTAAATTTGTACTTAATTCAGCTCATTATTTTTGAATATTATTTCTATTTATTTTTAAATATATTAAATTAAATACAAATCTTTTTAAAATTATCGTTAAATATATTAAAATACGAACCTTTTTTTTGAATTATTATTTTTTAAATATATTATTATTTTTATTATTTTCTTAATGAAGTTATCTTCAAAAATATCTGAGTGAACTACATATGCCTTCTGCAAGTCTGCAAAAGATTTTCAATGACTGCACAAATCTCCATTCGACGCCTGAAAATTATTCATAAAAATTATAAAAAATAAAAATATAAGTAAAATTAAATTTAATTAAATCGGTTCATTATTTTCAAATATTTTTCTATTATGAAAATACAAATTTTTTTAATGTATTATTTTTAAGGATATTTTGAAAATATCTTGTTGAAATACATTCTGAAGATTAGATTTTCAACCTGAAAATCTCCATTCGACGCGTGCAAATTATTCAAATCTCCAAGCAGTTATTGAGTGAAAATTGTTGCTCATTGAATTTTTTAAGCACAAATCTCCATTTGATAATTGCCAATTATTTAGAACAATTTAAAGAATAAAAATATAATTAAAATTAAGTGTAAAGTTCATTATTTTTAAATATTTTTCTATTATTAAAATGCAAACCTTTTTTTAAATATATTATTATCTGTCATTTGAAGATTTTTGATATTATTTTCTTCATAGACTCGAATGAAAATGCTTGCAAATCTCCATTGAGTATTTGTAGTTTGAGTGTTAATGCAGGTGTTTATTAGGTGAGAATAGCTTATCAAATATTTTCATCATTGACACCTGCAAATCTCTCTAAAGTAATATTATTATTTCTTGGAGATTTGCAAAGTAATATTGAGTATTTGGATATTTCCAGGTGTTATTGAGTGAAATTAGCTTATTCAGTGCCTTCAAATCTCCATTGACAGTGCTCAATATTACTTCCAAGATTAGCAAGTGTTGATACTTCAGAGATGCGCTGATGTCAGAAGGGGATCAGGATATCAGATACTTCATTATTAGCTAATAAATATTCATTTGATTCTGTCAGTTTATCGATAACATTGATTAAAGATAATATTAATTTTTTTATAAAATCCCTAACATATTTGTTCAATGAATCAATAAAATCTGCTGTGTATTTCCGGAAGTTTTAAAATCAGGTCTATTGACGCCAGTCTTTAAATCCGGCATTAAATCAGAGACGAATCTGTATATTGCCAATGATTTCAAACATTTTTGAGAAGTATCATGCGAGCATATCTTAGTCGATTGAACATTAATCAAAGCGGGTCAATTATGTTTTGTACTTTCTACATCACGCGCGTTATCGTGTTTTTTGATACCGGTAATTTTTACTGTTTTCAAAACAGACTTTTACTACTTACGCATGTATGGCTCTTGCAAATTTTTTGTTGTTGGGATAGTAAAAAAAAAAAATAAGTCAGCCATTCCACCTTCATCCAATAAATCAAGGGAAATTGTGCTAGCAGTATGTTCGGAATCCAACATGATAATACTCTTGTATCATATGGACAAAAAAAAAAAATTCATCTTTGTGACATAAAGATAACCAAAGGAGAAGGTAGTTGCATAATATATATATATTCACATTATTCGACAAGTGTTATGTTTTATTCCTAAGGTGTTACATATCCAATAAAAAAAAATTTAAAATTCAAAATTAGATTTAAATTATCTTATCTTTCAAATAAGCCCCTCCGCCATTCGTGTTTGTGTTATTTTGACGAAGTATCTAGTAATTAGACATGGTTAAGCAAGTGATTTCGACGACTTTTAAAACGCTGTTTTTTATTCCTAAAAATATATCGTATTCAATAAAAATTTTTAAAAATTGATTAAAAATTGAAAATTATATTTGAAATGTCTTATCTTTCAATTAAGCCACTTCGTCGTCACCACTGTTTGTTTCATTTTGATGAATTGTCTTATAGTTATGGTTAAGCAAATGCTGTCGTGAACTTTAGTTTCGGAAATTCCAGCAATTTTAACAATTACAAGAAAGTTTCTAATTCGGTAATTTTGCTTTTTATATAATACTAAACATTCCTCGTAACTTCTGAAGAGGGTTGAAAGTTAATTTATTTCGAAATCTCCAATGATTCATTTAATAATGGTTGTTGTTATGTGGAAATTTCGGTGCCGCTATTTGATTTTAGTTTAGAAATAATTGATTCGAGGCATGTTACCGTTATATTTAGACCTGTTTCTTTTTTTTTTTTTTAAATTCTAATAATAAAGCTAAATACTTATTACTATCCATATTAATATTATAAATATATTTATCATAACTATTGTTATTTCTTTGCCTAGACACCGCCTGCGCGTATATAGTAGTAGTAGTAATATTACTATTAATATTCCGACTACCGCTACTATGTAAATTGCGATTTATCGGGTTATCCGACAGAAGGCTGGTTTTTGGTTAAGTCTAAAACATTATTGCGAGGATTTAAACTCTAAATATATTTCGGAAAAGTTATCTTATTTATTACTGTTTCAGAAATTCTAGCAAATACAATACGCTGCTTAGAGTTTACCGTATGTTGACAACTATAATGCGCGCACAGCTGCAGTATTTTCCTTTATCGTGGAAATTAGCGCAAATAGTGATTATACCAAAACCCGGTAAGGTACCGGATGAGGTTAATCCTTTCAAAACTCGTTTAAAAAATTATATTGAAACGAGGTCGAATCCTAAAATCGAAACATATTTTTCTCGATCGTCAATTTGAATTCAGCAAAATAAATGCGAAACAGGTACACCGAAATATGCATACTATTCGAAACTAAGCAACTATGTACGGGTACGTTCTTAGATGTCAAGCAAGCTTTTGATAATGGTCTGCGATATAAATTGAAAAAAAAAAAAGAAAAAAATAGATCCTTACTATCTCCTTCTAAAATCCTGCCTCGAATATCGCACATGCCAGGTTAAAATCCGAAATCAATACTCCGATATCTATCCTGTATCTGCTGGCGTGCCTCAAGTGTCTCCGGGTACTTTACTTAGTCTACTCTGCCGATTTGCCAGTCGATAATAACGTGATTACAGCTACGTACGTTGACGATACAGCGTTATTAGCAGCTGTTGTTAAAGACGATAGCGAAACTTGTATTAAATTTTTGAAAAAATCGTTCAATTATAATTTATATATTTTTTCCGATTATTTTTAGATGTATTCATATATTTAGATTATTATACTTTTTTTTTCTCGTTCACGCTGTTCGAATTTCTTCGTACAGTTGAAGACTTAATTGTCGAATATCAATCGAATCAAACGGCCGATTTAAGATCGCGATATTTGATGATAACGAACGCGCGATCGGCGTTAATATTGAATTTTTTTTAATAATAAATTAATTTTTCAGGCGTAATGAGCGCAGCCGATAAGTACGCTTTGGATGAATTACGTAGATCCTGTTACACATTCATTCAGGGTTGTATCAATGTGGACACTGTTTGTGCTTTACTGCAAAGCGCCGATCGTTATGTACAGTACAAATGTACTAAAAGTTTTTTGCAGCAGGTAAATTAATATCGTCTTTATTATTATTATTATTATTATTCCTATTATTTTTGAAAAGACGGACGAAAAAAAAAAATACAGACGACCAAAAAAAAAAAAAAAAAAAACTTTCCGGTAAATTAAATTGTTCCACTCTTCGTTTCCAGTATATTGGCAATTTTTTTTTTCTATCTCTCTTCCGCGCATTCATACATAGGCATCAGAAGCTATTCGATTCTTTCCACACTTCGTCTGTTACATCCATTTTCGAAATGATACAACCGGCCTTATGAAAACAACAGCGCCTAAGAAGTATATTTACGAAGGATTGTAATGTAAACAATTAACTAAATGGAAACAGACCTATCCCGAAAGAAAAATAAAATGCAAAATGTAAATTATATATACAATACTTAAAAATACATAAGTGTGTGCGTAGAACGAATATTTGTATATACGCGTGGCATCGTGTAAATTGCGAAAATAAAATATTCCACGTAAACATAAAATTTGTTTTCAATTTGTCTTTAGTATATGTATATATATATGTGTGTGTGTGTGTGCGTGAATATTCGTCTGTGCGTAGACAATATATATATATATAAATAAACAAAAAATATATGTAACACGAATTTTAAATTTGTTTTCTATTTAATTTTTTTCACTTTGTATATGCTATACATATATATATATATATATATATGTGTGTGTTTGTACATAGAAAATAAAATAGAATTAAATATTGCCCGCTAGGCAGTTAGATATTAGATTAAATCAGAAAGATTTAAAAAGCAACAAAAACAAATTGAACAAATATTACGAAATAATAAGAATCGGAAAGAACTGGTTAATAGGACTAGAGGATGATAAACTGTGGAAAGAAGTCGCAAATTAATAAATCAAATTGCTACACATTAGTACAAAACTTTAAAAGATGATAACAACATCCAAGAGGCGATGAACATAAATTACAAGACACAAAAGGACAAAGACGACATACCACCGATCCTGCTAGCTGAATTCAAAAAAGCTGTAAATAAAGCTAAGCTAAAGTCACCAGGACACGATAAAATAATAAATGATAGTATGAAATATGGAGGAGAAAGGTTACTTATAGAATTGGAAAAGTTATTCGATGAAATAATTGTAACAGAAATAATTCCAAATGAATGGAAAAAATCTGACATAATTATTCTGCATAGAAAACAGGTAAAAAAGAAAAACGATATAAAACTATAGACTAATAAGCCTTGTAGCAACAATAAAAAAAAATTCCTCTACCGTAATATGGTCGCGACTAAGTTAGAACCACATCAGCCTCGTGAGCAGACGGGTTTCCGTAGGTCGTATTAAACGATAGATCACATACATGAACAGAGAAAAATATACCGTTATTTTTAATATTTATAGACTATAGGCCTTTGACTCGGTAAAGCAATCATATATATTTCAAGCACTACAGAATCAAGGCTGTCGAAGAAAGCTAATAAGACTAATAATGAAAATCTATAATGAAGCTAGAATAGTAACAGATGTGGATGGATAATATTTCCCGTTAGCGCGGGGAATATTATAAGGAGATCCGTTATTTCCAATTTTGTTCAACTGCGTCTTGAAGCCAAAAGCGCCAGATTGGTCGGACATGGGCATCAATTTAAATGGAGAATTATTGAACAACTGACGCTTTGCAGACGATGTGGTACTAATTGAATCTTCCTGTTTCTCTCTCTCTAGCTAAAAGGAAATAAATCGGGATTAAAAATAAATAACGAAAAAACTAAAATTTTAAGAAAAAAGAGACTTTATCCAATAGGAAATAGCAATATAGAACAAGTCACCGAAGAACTTATATATTTAGGTCGACTAATTTCATTTAAAAGCAAATTAACAGCCGAAATACACCGCAGAGTGACAATAACACGGAAAAAGTACTGGATGATGAAATCAATTTTTAAGAGCAATATTCCGCCCAATCTAAAAAGCCTGTCGTTCAACAGCTGCTTGCTACCATTCTTAACTTATGGCTCCCAAACGTGGTCGATGACGCAAAGACGGAAAAATATTCTAATTTAGAAAGATCAATATTACAAATCAAGAAACTAGATAGAGTCAAATTAAAAACGATTAAAATGGGTGATAACAGGGGATGTTATAAGTTCAATCCGCGCGCTGAAATGCAAGAGGACATGTAATAAGATACAGAGATCAGCGGTGCACGAAGAAAGTAACGGAATGGTTCTTGACGTACCGCAAGAGAAAAAAGTCGCGACCGTTTACACGTTGGGATGACGACTTAAAAAAATTCTTGGGTTCCAGAAGCGATCTGTATAGGTTGGCACGCAACAAACGCAACTGGGAAAAATTGGCCTTCGATCGAAAGGGCCTAGTATGACTACATTCGAAATTAATTTTAGAAATAAATTATAGCTGTAACGGATATTTATAAATTGTTAATTTTAGTTATGCTAAATAAAGCTTATTATTATTATTATTATTATTATTATTATTATTATTATTATTATATGTTTGTACAGATATATGTTGTTCAAAAATTTAAATTTGGATTCAAAAGATATTAATACTGACGGGAAGTCACTTTTTTGCCGATGATATCGTGTTGATTAATAATAATGCCGACACTTTGCGGGAAATAACTGACCTAACTGTTCTGAAGGAATATAAGTAACGTTAAATATCGATAAAAGCGATAACCACGCGAAAAGTACACGTCATCAATTACAAATCAAAATAGGAAAAATTTAGTGAATATATATTTTTAATTATAACAGAGAAAGGAGCACTATTCGTTAAGAAATCGGAAGATTGACCTATTTCTCGAGATTTTAGAACGATGAGAAATGTACTTGAAAATAAGGATATACATATTTGTTTTAAAAAGAAGGTACACGATTAATGCATCCTTCCGTATACTAGTTGGTAGGATGATATACGAACGTTGGCTGTAGTGAAATTTATGAACGAAGCTCGCGATTGATAAAAAAAAAAACGGGAACACTTACACCCAGCAGTGGATAGGTATAAGTGCATCGTTATCGCGATATATTTATATATATATATCACGATCAGTCTTTATCTATTCACTCCTGGATGAATGGTTTTCCCAACTACTTCTGTTCTGCACTTTCCTCAAACAATTTTTCCCATCTACCTCGGCAGTTCTTTAGAGTAAATAGTTGTGTCCTACTCGAAAAATTAGAACAAAATACTAAAATATCTCAGTAATAGCTGTAAAAATACAGGTTGCGTGGAAAAGTTCGGCGAAAAATCAGCCGTAAAAATAAGGCTATACTTACAAACGTGTATGTGTAAGCACAAAACTGATAATATAAACGACGCTACAAATATTTTACATTTTACTTAACGAGTAGGTTACATTTTACCAATTTCATCGACGCATCCGTTAAAAAATTTGAACACTTTCAGTTATACATTATAAAATTTGGGCACGAAAGTATAAATTTTACACAGATGTTTATATTGTACGATACTGCATCATAAGCGAATTGTAGGTAATTTTCAACGTATTTATATGAATATTTTTAAAATTGGGACATTTCACTTCATCCAGAAAATAACAAATTTCGTTAACCGTTAAAATTTCATGTACGATATAGTTTGTGACCGAAAGGTTAATTTTCGATATTTATTTATTTTATTTTTTTTATTTTATTTTTTTTTTACAATAATTGGGCTTAAGTCTAATAACCAAAATTTCGCTCGGTACGAGTTCGCGTATTGTAGTTTACTACTCGTGTTCGTATTTGTGTTTATTTTATTTTATTCAGTCGTTGCGGAGGCAGGCTTAGGCTTATACAGTTCCTTGTGTGTAACAGAAATTATCGACTACATATATAGTCGATAAATGTCTAAAGCTGGAGCTGCGGGCAGGGGAGAATCGTCCCCTGCCCCCCAAGTAAGCACCGTCGGTCGTGGCGGTGGTAATACACATCGTAATATCAACGTTAAAAACGGTGGTAGTAATAATAATGTTATCTATAGCAATAATGGGAATAGGTTCAACAATAGTAGTTTTAATGATACTGATAGTGATAGTAATAATAATAACAATGATAATAGTCGTAATAATAAAATTGATGGTAATAATAGCGTGGGTATTAGTAGTAGTAGTGGTAGTGGTATTAATGGTAATAAGCATAATAATCGGTGTAACATTAGTGATAAGAAATCGAATCTTAATATTTCTAACGAGGCTATTATAACAGATGTCGGTTCCGACGAAATTATTTCGATAAATAATATTCGCGTAGAACCGAGTTCTGAAATTGTTAAAGATACTTTATGTAATATTAACATAAATCCTCGCGTACAAGTTACGATATCCCCTACATCAATTAATATTTTTCCGAACGATTTTCAGGGACCAATTATAGTTTTGATTGAAGGAATAAATAATAATATTGGCAACCTTCATCCTATGTCGTTGGCCAAATTAATTCATAATAAAATTACGGGTCTTAAATGTATGACAAGGAGTGGTCGTAACCAAGTTAGACTAATATTTAATTCCGTGGTTCATGCTAATATGTTTCTCCTTGCAGAGGGTATCCACAAAGAGCTTAACATACATTGTTTTATTCCTCAAACGTTACTCTTTCGTTTTGGCATTGTAAGGGACGTTCCGATCGACCTTACAATCGAGGAACTCACCGCATCCTGTACAGCAAGTGTTAAAATAGATCACATACGTAGACTCAATAAACGAAATCAGAATGGTTCCTTTTCTCCTATTCCACTTATTGAAATAAAGTTCTGCGGAAATTTATTACCCGATTGTGTTCATTTTTTCGATTATTATTCATGTAAAGTAGAACCTAGCATTAGGAGACCAAAAATGTGTAACAATTGCCTTAGATTCGGCCATATTAGTAAACTTTGCCGTAGCAAAACTATTTGCGGGTTTTGCTCTGGTAGTCATAAATCATCGGATTGCCAAATTAATCGTGAAACCTCGTCATCAGCTCTGTTTTGTTCCAGATGTAGGGGTAACCACTCCGCTTTCGATCGCGGCTGTCCAGTTTATCAGGAACAACTCAAGCTACAGAAAGTTATGGCAGTAGAAAATGTTTCGTTCTCTGAAGCTAAGTTGATTTGTAAGGGGGCTGTGGTCACTCCTGCATTTTCATTTGCTGAAGTGACAAAATAACAAAAATTTCCCAGAGTTGCGTACAAGGACCAGTTCCTTTAAACGTAGAAGAAATAGCAGTGGCTCAGGTTCTTCCAGTCGCCACTACAATAATGGTAACAGTAGTAGTAATAATAATAATAATAATATCAGTAATTATAATGGTAATAGTAATAGTAATAATAATAGGAATAGGAAAAATAACAAGAATATTGTTGATAGAAGTCAAATTTGGGGTAATCATTATTACTCTAATTTAGCCTTAAACGTTAAGTCAAGATCGGTGTATCCACCAGAAGGGGATGACGCTGTTATCTCATTATCCGAGCCTATAATTAATAATGTATCCTTGTCTTCAAATCCTAAAGTTCCTCAACCTATTGATAACCAAAATAAATCATCTTTCGTTCTAACCCATCCTCCTTCCGATCTCTTGGTGCCCGCACTTTTGTCCACACTACAAAAATTCCAGATTCCTCATTTGGAGAATAAGCTCGAATCAATAATTCAAATGCTTCGTTCTCCTTAGACATGTGTGTAAATATGTGTATAAGTATGTACGTGTATATGTATGCGTGGGTATCTCTGTGTGTATGTGTATGTTTGTGTGATTGTAAATATGTATACGTACGCTTACGTGTATATAATCTTTCTTTCGCTGGTCAGCCATATTTTGCTCCGTTATCTCATAATCAGTATAATAATTTGCATATGCGAAAAGACCTATCCCTTATAACTACGGATGGTCGAGCATACAATTATGCGAATAGACCTATTCCTATCATCCAGGGACGGTCGAGCATAAAATGAAACTTAATATTTTACAGTGGAACTGTCGCAGTGTGAAAAATAACTGTGACAGCCTTGATAGATTAATTGATGAATACGAAGCTGACGTAGTGTTATTATCGGAGACATGGCTTGAACCCATTGAACAATTCGAGTATAAAAATTTTACTACTTATAGAAACGATAGACAGGATGGATATGGTGGCGTGGCAATTTTAGTGCGGGACCACATCACATCCTTTCCTATTCCTTGCAGCTTATCGCAGGATAGCTCGAATTTCATACAATTGATAGGCACCAAGATTAATATAAATTCGTCTTTTTATATTCATATTTATAGTATATATGTTAAACCTTCCTCTCGTCCAAATATTTCTATTTTCTCAGATATTTTTAATTCATTGAAAACTCCATTCATTATCGGTGGCGACTGGAATGCGAATAATGTAGCCTGGGGTAGTTCCACAAATAATTATTTAGGGAACGTGTTATATGAAGCCTTTTTGAATGTTGACTGCTGCATCTTGAACGATGGCAGTCCAACTCATTTTGGTAGGCCCGGAACTGTTGCCAACCCGTTAGATTTGACATTTTGCTCGCCTACATTTGGTCTAATAGCTAGCTGGAAAATTATCCCAGACACTTCAGGGAGTGACCACTGCCCCATATTAATAGAAATAGGTATAAATGAGGTACAGGATAGTTACAGATTTTTTGATCAGTCCTTAGGAAAAAGGTGGAACTATATTCGTACGAATTGGCAATGGTTTTCTGCTCAGCTTCAGAAACATGATTTAAATATATGCAATGAGACTGACCCTAGGATCCAGTTCCAGTTGTTATATGAAGCTATCAGCGAAGCCCTATCAAAATCGTCACCATCTATAAAGGAGCGTGAATATAAGAAAACAAGGAAAAGTAACTCAAGCCTTTGGTGGTCAGTTTCCTGCCATCGCGCAGCTTGCGATAGAAGGAGAGCTTTTTTACAATATAAGGAAAATAGTTCTGTTGAAAATTATCTGCACTGGAGGAAAATTAATGCTTTAGCTAAGCGGGAATTTAAACTTACAAAAAGGAAGAAGTGGCAACAGTTTTGCATGCAATTCAATCGACAAACATCTATCTCTAAGGTATGGGAATTATCTAAATCGTTCAGGAGTTCTTCTTATAATAAAGTTAGACATTTGCAGAGGACAATTTTTATTCATTTGTTGAGTCACTGGCTCCACCTCATGTACCTGAACTAGAAGAAGTTATAATACCTGAAAGTAGCCCCTCGGATCACTTTTTAGATGCTCCTTTTACTGAAAAGGAGGTAGCTTACATTTTATCAACGAAGGATTCAACATCGCCAGGATACGATGGTGTTTCTTTCGAAGTATTAAAAAAGCTGCCGGAAAATTTTTTTACTATCTTCGTTCACATTTTAAATAAAGTTTGGCAAACTAAATCGATTCCAAGTTCTTGGATGATTTTTGTTATCGTCCCTGTGCCTAAGAAAAATGGATCACTTAGACCAATTGCATTAGCCTCTTGTTTTAGAAAAATTTGTGAATCCGTTATAGCTTCGCGTCTCAACTGGTGGTTAGAGCATAATGAAATCCTTCCAACTAATATGTATGGTTTTCGAAATAACACCAGTACATTGGACTGCGTGGGTGATTTAGTTGGTAATATATATAACAGTCTCATTAATAAAGAATACAATATTACTGTTTTCCTCGATATAATGAACGCCTTTAACAACGTACATTTGCCCACTTTACAGCAGAAACTGTTGTCCCTAGGCATTCCAGAGCATTGCTGCCACTTCATTAGTAGACTATTTTCGCAACGCCACATTTTAATAAGTTCATCGTCCACCAGATACCATCGAGTGGTATATAGGGGAATTCCTCAGGGTTCTTCCCTCAGTCCGTTGCTTTTTAATTTATATATTTTAGAACTGGCACACGTGCCTTTGTATTCCAAAACTCTCCTTTATGCCGATGACATTGCGGTATTTAGTTCCAATACATCATTTTCCGACGCCGTATGTAATATTAATATGGATATTGATTTAATTGAACGAGTTCTTTATAAGTTGGGGTTAACTCTAAGTCCCCTGAAAAGTGCGGCAGTGGTTTTTACATACAGACATCTCACAGTCAATAACTTCTCTATCACAGCAGAAAATGGAGTTATTCCCTTTTGTAAGTCAATACGGTATTTGGGTATTACGTTGGATACGCGTTTAACATGGAGGCCACATATTGAACATCTTATAAAAACTATTAACCGCGCCGTTAACATTCTACGTAATTTATACAATACTCGTTGGGGTGGTGATCCTTTCATACTGTTGATTCTTTATAAGTCGCTAATTCGTTCTAAAATGGAGTATGGTTGTGTTTTTTATGGATCTGCAGCTGAATCATTGTTAAATAAGCTTGATCGTGTGCAAAATGAGTGTGTGAGGCTCTGTATTGGTGCAGTTAGAAGTACTCCGATACCGGCATTGTTGGCAGAGTGTAAGATTCCTCCGTTACAGCTGAGACGGAGTTATTTAGCATTAAAGCTCTTGATCGGTAGAATGTACATAGATCGCTTTCCGCTATACAATTTATTCTACCACATTTATTCCAACTGGCGGTTTTCAAACAGCAAAATGCCTCTGCTGGCTTCGGTTTTACCTAGGTTGGATGTATTTCAGGTGCAGACTATGCGAATTCATATACCCATCCAATTTATGTTACCTTATTCATACAATTTTGCCAATAAAATAACATTTTTCTTTCCAGAGAACTACGTCCATTGGCCTCCCCCACTGATCCGGGCTACATTTAATAATATTATCGCTGAAAATTTTCCTACGCATATCCTTGTTTATACAGATGGATCGAAGTCATCTCAGGGAACTGGTGCAGCAGTTTATATCCCTTCTCTTAATATTAGCAGTGCATACAAATTATCTGATCTCTGTTCCTCATTTACAGCTGAGTGTGTGGCAGTATTTCTTTCTTTGTCGTCCTTAATTGATGCGAATCTTCCAGGTAATTATCTCGTTGTTAAAAGGCTATTGAATGCAAAGGGAAGGTGTCAGATTCATTGATTTCAGCCATCTTGTTGAAACTTAATCAGCTCGAAAATCTCAGTATATTTGTGTCATTCTTGTGGGTACCGGGACATCGAGGAGTCCCCGACAATGAAATGGTAGATGCAATAGCTAAAAGGGGTTCTTCTAGTGGTGTTTTATTCTCTTCAGTTTCTTCTCGTGACGTCATTCACTTTACACAGTCTGTTCATAAAAACCTCTGGGAACAGACATATATGGAGTGCATACAGCGGTCGCCTCTTACTGCGTATTATCAGCTGCAGCCGTCTCTCCCTAGGTTCCCATGGTTCTACGTTTTCAAAAACATCAAGCGGAGAGGAATTGTGCTTATCAGCAGATTGCGGTTTGGGCATTGCTTGTTGCCTGACCGCCTGTTCGTTATGCAGCTTAGAGATAATCCGTATTGTCCTCTACATGCTGGTCGTGTAGTCTGCAACCCTGATCACGTGTTCTTCGAATGTCCTTCATTAACAGCATTACGTTCTGAACTGTATCTCAAATTACTTTACGCATCTCGTGGTGGTCCTCCTTATAATGTAATGTCCCTTCTGCATGTTGAGAATCTAGATTTATTCCCGGACACAGCGACTTTTCTCGAGAAGTTGTCCGAGTTCATAAGAATATGAGTTAGTGATTATTACGGCTCCACGTTGGGTAAGCTGTAAAGGCATCCCCATTAAAAAAAAAAAAAAAAACCCATTGTGTGCACTGTTAAAAAATTCAAAAAAGAAACGAAAAAAGGGAAAAAAAGAAAAAAGAAAAAGAAAATAAAAAGGAGAAAAAACCAACTTAAAGACTAATTTTAGAAATAAAGACGCAGGTAGCCAGAGAGCCGTGAGGATATCATTGTTATTCAGGGCCAATAAGTAGGCAACCGAGTAGGGGGTGGTAAATATTTAATCGTAAAATTTTCTTGATCTGGTATACAAATCGCAAGCCAAAATCACATGATTAACATCGGCTATATTTCCCGCATGCACAGGAGAGTATACAGATGGAGTGAGATTGATAGAGTACAATTGGCTAGGAAGGCAATTGTGGTTGGAACGAAGTCTGACCAGGATTGAAAAGTCGAGCTGATAGATTTTTAGGAGGCGTATATGCTAGAATGGATGTGGAAGGGAGGTTAGGTCGGATGGATCTATAAAAGTTAAACTGTCTTTTACAGTAGACTTCCATCGAGGAAATCTGCACGAGCGGATAAACAGGAGGAGGGAATGTTTTTTCGATGGTTTAATATATGTAGGTGGTTCTAATTTGCTGGTAATCACATTTTTATTTTATACTTATAAAATTGACTTTCTGTTGAGATTTTCATGTTGTATCATTGTATGACGCTATATACCACAGGACAGCGTGTTTGGACCGATCTTATACTTATTGTATACAAAAGATCTACAAAACAGACAATGATACTACAACCGTGACGTTTGCTGATGGTACTGCAGTTTTTGCAGCGGATAATAACGATCAGGTTGATGCCATAACAAAACTCCAACATACACTTCATCGAATTAACTGTTGGACAACGAATTGGAGGATCAAGGTTAACGAATTAAAGTCGATCTGTATTAACTGACCACATCATTGATCCAAATTATAAAGTATACTTAGTAAGTATGATGGTTCCGCAGTCATCATTTTTAAAGTACCTCAAAATGTACTTAGATAAAAGACTCACTTGGGAAGTCCATGTCAAATAAAACTAAAGAACTATACTGGCTCATTGGTCCAAACTTATCATTAAATACCGTAAGCTGCTACTTTACAAGAAAATATGATGTTGTTTTATTGGGATGTACAAGCAATTCGAACTTTAAAAAAAAAAATATTCAAGCTAGACAAAGTATATCATTCTGTGTATTTAATGCGCATTGATATTCGCGCAATGACGATTAATTATCTTCAGATGCCATCCATAAGAAATGTCATACAGGTTATATGGCTAAACACGAAGGTAGAGTATGACAACAAATGAGGAATGCTGAATACATAATAGGACAATTGACATCTTAAGCGTCGTCGGCATCCAGCTGATCTATATAAATCTTATAATTAATATGTAGTTATAATGAAAGTACGGTTAGGGACCTAGTCATTGGACTAGTGCGTCGCATAATTCTATTTAGTATGTATATATGTACTAATTTATTACTAAATTAATTGTAAAATTATTTCGCAGAACTGTTAATTTAACAAAAAATTAATGTAATTATTTTTCGTAGGTTTTCGCTTATACAGATAGAATAATTTTCACTTTTCTTACGTTTATTTTGATTTTCCACTTCGGATAGTAATTCCTCGCTAGGCGACGCTTAATCTATTTACTAACGCACTATGCGAACGGGATGTTATCATCGCTGTATAAGTAAATTAACCCTTTCAGACACATTCATCTCATATATGTGAGAAGAAATTCTCAGAATATTATTCCTCGATATAAACGGGATCTCAGATAACTTTTTTTTTTTTTTTATCGAAAGTTATGACAGGTACACAAATGTAACCATTGCGACTCAATGGAGTATAAATGAAACAAAGCAGGGTAGTGGGAAAAGTGAAATTTTCGACTTTTTTTTTGACTTTTTCGAAAAAAAATCCTATGAAGATTAAAAACTAAACGCTATAGTCTATTTAATGTGTATTTTACCATTTTTCAATACGACCAATACCGGCCTAGTAATTGGAAAGTTGGGAAATCGACAATTTTGAGTATTGCAGAGGCTGTATGAACTTCTTGTAATATACGTATATAAAATCTTATAAAGAACCGCGGAAAGATTACTAAACCCGACCTAAGCTATCAATGGCGATACAACCTTAGTAAAAAGGGTTTTCGCGCTACAGCTTACGTTTAGAGATACACAACAAAAGTGTCATTCGACTATTTTGAGTAGTTTTGGTTACAAACGTAGCCGCGGAATTTTTATGTAAATAATTTCGAGTGATATATTTTTTAGGATGTTATTATGGCGGTATACGTTTATCTTTTAAGCATCAACGTAGATTTAAAAAACTCGAAAAACCACGACAATAACAATAAAAAAAAAAAAAAAAAACACTTTTTCAAAAACACCCTTTCCACCTAAAAAACAAACAACAAAATATATCGTAAGAAAATATGATTTTTTTCTGCTTCGTACTCCATGCGAGAATGGTTAGTATCGGATACTGTTCTAGAGACTCGTGTACACTTGTAACCATCGTGCTACAATGGAAAAAATAGAAACTATTTTTTTGAAACAGCCCATAAATTGCATGTACACACATTTGTAGCCATTGTGTCGCAAACGGTTAATACTAGGGATAATATATCGTTTGTGTCAATTGAAAAAGATGATTGTCAAGATATTCGGCTGCGGCACACGTGCCGTTCTGTGCGTTCGAAATTTATTGCCCCCACTCGCACATAATGACGTAATTTCTTTCAGCTTAAACACAACTGTATTCGCGGGAGTTTATTTGCGGTAATTTTGTAATTTTATTTTAAAAATTTGAAAAAAAACAAAATACTTGTTCCAGGTTTTGGAATTTGTTGATCAACGTGGTAATGAGGTGTTGAATTTGGGGTCATTCGCTCTGCTACCTTTGCATGTCGTTCGTTTGATCCTAGCCCGCAAGGAGTTAGTTGCCGATGAATTTACGAAATTTCAGGTAAAATTCAAATTTAAATTATATTTAAAAAAAAAAAAAAATATCTCCGTTTAACGTGTTGTGCGAGATCGGGTTAGGTAATCATCTAAAGATGACGTATCATCATCCGAGATGTACAGGGCGAATGATGAAGAATAATCATCCGAACGTGTTGTCGCGGAACGTTCAGTAATAACGAAAATCGCTTATTATCAACGCTCGCAGTTAAGAGGACGATTTTTGCGATAATAGGATATCACGAATGTGATATTGGTGATGAGATAGTGCTATCGATGAACACGATAATGATGATAATTACGACGGGTAGACCATCGCAATGGTAATTACGAGTATAAACACGATACCGAGATGATGGTAATGATAACGGCTAATCGCAGTAATAGGAAACAATTCGAGTTTTTTTTTCTATTTTTTTTTTTTTTTTTTTTATAAAAAGGGAAAATCCCGATTTAATCTAATGTTCTAACTTTGGCTGCTGATCACAGTAGAGAAAGAAAGTTTGTCAACTTCAGCAAACAATTCCTCATCATCTGTATCAGGTACATTCACTTATATTTCCACGTAGTATTAAAATAAATATTAAATTTCTTCTTCCGTGATTTGCCGACGATTTGTCATTTTTATCTATATAAACGAAAAAATTATATATATATATATATATATATATATATATATATATATATATATATATATATAACGTTTAAAAATGACATACCTTTTTATAATATGGAAAAATTTCAAACGTTCTTGTAACATAAAAAATGTCGATAATTTACCAGCGCGGTAACGACGTCTACATATATTTGCGTATAAATGAGTTTTAGGAAATTAACCCGAGTGTAATAAATTTGATTAACAATATTAGAATTTAGAAAAAAATATATATATACATAAAAAAAATCAAAGCGGAGCTAATTTTACATGTTTCACATCGCACGTTGATAAAACTAGTTGTAAATAATGTGAAAACGCTATTCTTGCATCTGGTGGTCGTCAAAAGTGTGAAATATCATGTTAGTAATAAGCGATAATGGTAAATAACACTGTCCGATATCAGTTACGAATGTAAGACGCGCAAGAAGTTAGTGTTGTTTTAAAACTACACTGGTAATGAAAAACATGACAGTACCATCCTTACCGGCATAACTTGTTATGGCAATACGATTGAGGTAATGTTAATGTTCGTAATTGGTTACATTCGATCTATAATTGTAGTTTTTTTTGTTTTTTATTTTTTTCTTAAAATTCTGATATAACCTATAAATTATCCTCAATTTTGCGATATGCCGTTAGTTATGTAAAAATTCAAACATGGCCAGTCGAATTTTCTGAGATTGTATATATATATGTTAAATCTGTATAACAAATGTCGTGTTTCCGCTCGCGGGAATAAATCAACGATGAGTTCCACGGATATATTCCAAATTACAGCCATCGCCTATAGTAAAAGATAATTTCCTCGAGGACTTAACAAAAACTGTGTAGCCGATGTATCTTATGCTCGTCGCGATTACATGCGGCAGCTCGTTAGATTTTTTTTTTTTTTCTGTCGAATTAGACTAACGCAACCGGCTTTAGGTCATTCAATGATGGACTCGCAGGTACGTACGACTGAATTAAAAATCTGTCTGATTGAATGAAATAAAATGGAATTTAAGCAAAAAGAAAATTAGGAAGAAATGAGTAATTCTTCAAATCATTCGCACCCTCGTAGATTAAAATCCTGAACACAAGGCGGTGTAGTTTGCTACTGAAGAGTAACTGGATTAAATATTTACGGCTGCTGTCACACATCGCCAAAGAGGGAGAAATCATTAGATGTATATTACGGAGAGTTTCCCGTCATATCCCGCTACAAATCTCATCCGGGTTGCCTTAAGACGGCGTGAAAAGTTGCAGATGAATGAGAGTAAATAAATAGTAATCTACGCGTATCGTGTGAAATAATTTATCTCGATTGAATACCGTAGGCGGCGCTAATGTGGACCATGAAGTATAGCGATTTAAACAAAGATGTCGATTGGAAGGATGTGTTCCGCGAGAATTTCCTCTCGATGATCAAGTATCACAAAATTCCGGCTACAGTTTTGATGAAGGAAGTCGATCCGTTGAAGGTGGTTCCGAATGAAATTATTGTTGCGGCATTGGCTTTTCAGGCGAGTTTTATTTCGAATTTTATTTTTATTTTTTAAATATATTTGATCAATACATATATTATATATATATATTTTTTTTTTCGACAATACGGTCATTACCAAGCGTATATGCGACACACTAACTAATAAGAGGTAACTTACTCTTAAATTTATTTTAACGTAACCTCAATTCGTAAATATATGATTTTAAAATTAATTCATCCTCAAAATTGTTCATATTATTTAATGAATTATCGCTATTTCTACATTTAATTATTTGTAATAGCGTACTAAAAGGTCTTGGAACTGATAGTGCGACATACAAAAAAAAAAACAAAAAAAAAAAACAGATTGGTTGAGGCGATTTTATCACAACTTTCGATCAAAGTCATAATTTAACTCCTCGTTAAGGTTGCATAATTATGGGTTTTCTGAATTATTTAGATCATAAGTTGGCGCGCGTGCTACGGCATTATTTAACGGATGCTAGTCTAATACTGCTACTACTTCTGTAGTACCGTAAGGATCTAATTTCAGACCATTGTTATTTGTTATTTTCGTCGATAAATTATATAGGAATTAATTTACGTGCAAAATTTTTATAGCTCGCTGACGATTTTAGATCGATTAAAACTGTTGTCGACTATGAATTGTTTTTGTGTACGTTGAATTATTTATCTTTTAATTATAAGGAATGTTTTCGTATTTCGCAAGAAGTTAATATTTCTTCGATTACTCTACGGGGCAACGTTGCAGTTTCTAACCTAACCCGATTTGGAGATTTATGTCGACCATTTCGGTTGCTTCATATCCGTCCGTCGATATTACACTATTTGCTTCGTTTCTTATGAAATTATTTGCTACTACTCGTTTAGATTCAGACGGAAGTGTTACTATTTCGGTTGTTTCCATCTCCGTCACTTTTTTTTTTTTTTTTTTTTTTACTACGGATATTATTTGTACGTTTATAATGACTCGAAAAGGACGGACGGTTTGCGCGCTTTTAACGTTTAATGTACATACGAGATATTTGCTTCTGTCCAGTTTCATTGGCATAATTTGCGTGGAATTCCGAAAAGAATTCAGATTTTTTTTTTGTGGGCAAAACTATAAGAGCGTCCTTTACGAAACACGTCAATGAGATCTGGAAGACGTGATCGGATTTTTGAAGAAATTTCAAAAATTCAGCGACCTATGCTAGAAAAAATGTTGGAAAAATTTTCTAAAAAGACCGAACGAATATATCGTTGCAAATGGCCGTCATCTGAACGATACCGTCTTCGACAAATGATTTTAAGCTAATCTCTGGTATTTAAATAAAATTTTTCGTTCAAAAATTTTGGTCGAATACTTTTTATAGATCACCCTATATATATATATATATATATATATATATATATTCTGGGATTATCGTATTTTCTTAGATAGCCGCTGTAATTGAGCCGTAGTAAACATAAAGTACGAAATATAGACTCGGTAATAACAGCGAGAAAGATATAGGCAAACCGAACATCGCTGGTTAGCCTTGTATTTGTTGTCGTTATTGTTAATGGTGTTCGATATTTATCCAGATAGGAACGTTCATCTGGATACGTTATACGGTTTAGTTTCTAAATAGCGGTCATCTATAAATAGATTATATGAAAGGGTATTTAAATAAAATTCGATCATATTATGGAACTATTTCCAAATCTGGCTTAATTATATATATCTATATATATATATATATATAAATTCGATTTACTAACAACCCCTTTGAACACGAAATATCTTAATCTCGAACCAAATGACTGCTTACGATAATTTCATACTTCGCTCGAAATATTTAATAAATCAAATTACTGACACACACACACACACACACATACACATACGAGTGCGTAACTTTGAACAACCGAGTAACGAAATTAATTAATTTCCTTTGTGTCTTCGTAACTCAATTTTAATTAAAACGTTTAGAGACCGGTGCGCCGTTAACAGGCGAAACTTATAAACGCTCATAGAAGCAGGCAAAAATTTAATTAATTTTCTCTTTTCGGAATATTAGTTCGTGATTGACGTGTATTTGAAATTCACCGTTAAATATACCGGTGCTTATATGCGAGTGACTACATATTACATACATACATAATTATTTATATATATATATATATGTATATGTTTGTGTGTACGTATATATATATGTGTGTGTGTGTGTGTGTGAGGGTTTGTGAATAATTATATGTATAGATATTGTCTGTAGCTCTTAGAAAATGCCGAACTACGATAATAAATATTCCGGTACTAATTTCATATATTTTGTTCGTTGGAAAATATACATCTATATACGCGGAATAGAATAATAATTTAAACAACATTTATGTAAATAGAAATATTACATTCATTCGTGTATAATCAGATTTTTGTATATACCTGTTTCAATTATTAATTGACAATAATAAAAAAATGTGCTGTGATTTTAATTTAATAGCAACATATACTATTAGCGCGCTTCTCAACGGTTGTTCTCGAATTTTCAATGTTTCAGATTGTATTTTTAAACAGTTTCATGTAGGAAAAAAATATATTCGGTCGGAAAACGATACGAAAACAGAAATTAACTTGAAATAGATTACGACGCTGCCACTATTATAGACAAATCGAAAACAGATAGACACGGGAAATATTTCCAGTTCTTGGAAAAAGATTTTACAAACGAAATATTTTTATACCGATTATAACTTTGCGCAAAATTTTTAACCGTATATAAAAATAATGAAGCCTACTTGAAACGTTTTAAGATTGCTAAATCGGATAAAGGCTGTTGTGAAGATAAATTAGATGATTCCTTTCACATTGGATTTTCGAATGTAGACATTTTAGCGACGAAAATGAAAACAGAAAAATAATTGAATAATCCGATGACTGAAATAACGAAACTATTTCTATTGTAATCAGTTTTGTTAGCCGTGTAATGAAAAATAAAATGCAATAGTTAATAATAACGGCAACTATTAACTATTGGCTGTGAAGCCGTAAGGTACGGCGCAGTTGAAAGAAAAATAGAAAAAAAAAGAGAGAAAAAAAATGTATGTATATATTATGTAAAAACTGATTTTAAATTTTATATTCGATTTTTTTGGATTACATTTTCAATTGTTAACAAGTTATTCTACATGCTACGGTTCGAAGTAAAGAAATTCCGGGTGGAAGATAAACTTCGTATACAGTTACCGAGAACTAAAAAAATCCTTTGTTATATACAAAAGGTCTTGGTTTAAAAAAAAAAACAAAAACAAAAAACAAAAACCATATATTAGGAGAATTGTATTTACTAGGTAGCAAAAAGGAATAATGAAGAATGTCTCCAGTTCTGGAGGTTTTTGTTGGAAAGGGAATAGGTAATCACCGTATATATATCATTCGACGCCTAAAGCCTAAATCACATTATTTCAGTCGGTTCTAATGGATGTACGAACGTAGGGTAAATTCCCGGGAGATATTATTCAAATTTAAATTCGCGCTTCACTGGGTAGCTGTGTTAAAAGGGGGGGAAACCGAACATGGAAGAGAATTTCGTTACGAACCACAACCTAAACCATAAAATACATTAACAGTTCGTTGCAAATGCACATACATATATATATATATGTATATATGTATATATGTATGTATGTATATGTGTGTGTGTATTTTTTTTTAAATATTTGTATGTTGGAATAAAAAAAAAATAAGCAAATAAGAAATATGCAAGAAAAACTCTGCCACATATTTATATTAAAAGACAAAATTTCGATATTCAAATTAAGGAAACGTTAATATAATGCTGAACTGTAAAATTTATTTAATTATAAAGATACATATGTATACATATATATATATATTTAATTTTTTATGGAATGTAGTGTTTTTTTATAAAAAAACAATTGAAAATTAGTTAAATCACTAATATTTATTTTCTTATAGGAAACACGAAGCTTTTCGCATTTACGCCATTATCAAGTGAAACATTTTTAAAAAATCATAATTTTAAAAATATAATTACTTAAAAATATTTGATGGTGATTGTGAAAATATACAACAAAAATGCTGTTCCGCTTCTGTTCTGTCTATTTTTTGAATTGTTGAAATTTAACATCGATATATTTGTTTATTAATTTTGTTTTTTTATATTAATTTTTTCTTCAATATTATTTTCCGGATTCTGTAAAAGTTGTATACTGGCGGAATTTTAAATTTTTCATTTACTGTTGCGATGTATGATGTCCTTTTTTAATATTTATTTTCATTTTACTCGTAAAAATTGTGTTTTTAAAAAAATTTTGTGTTCGTATATTTTTATATTTTATATTTTACTTTTGGACATCATACATCGCAACAGTAAATGAAAAATTTAAAATTCCACCAGTATACAACTTTTACTTACAGAATCCGGAAAATAATATTGAAGAAAAAAATTAATATAAAAAAACAAAATTAATAAACAAATATATTGATGTTAAATTTCAACAATTCAAAAAATAGACAGAACAGAAGCGGAACAGCATTTTTGGAGTATATTTTCACAATCACCATCAAATATTTTTAAGTAATTATATTTTTAAAATTATGATTTTTAAAAATGTTTCACTTGATAATGGCGTAAATGCCGAAAAGCTTTGTGTTTTCTGTAAGAAAATAAATATTAGTGATTTAACTAATTTGCAATTGATTTTATATATATATATATATATATATATATATATATATATATATATATATATATATATAGAGAGAGAGAGAGAGAGAGAGAGAGAGAAAGAAGAAAAACCGTTATTTCATTAATTAACTTGCATTTAACAAAATTATTGGCCAAGTACTAACCTCGTCAAATAGTTATTTTAATTTTATAATAAATTAATTTTTTAATATTTAGTATAAATCTGATCAAAAGGAAATACAGGAAAAAATCCTACTCAGATGAGAGAAACAAAAAACTACAATAAAAATACTTAATTTAACCCGTAAATCGGATGATTACAATTTATAATCGGTACTTATTAGTAAATCGCGTAATAAAATAATAGTATACTTCGAAATAGGAAAATAATTATAACTTTACTCGAAATAAGAAAATAATAATTTTTATAAAAAATCCATACGCCTAATTCTACTTCTATAACGAAATACTAAACAATAGAAATTATAATTACAATATTTTCCACTTCGTGGTTGCAATTTATATCGGATTTAATTATATTATTATTATTATATATATTTTTTTTTTTTTTTGTTCATTAATTTTAGCTTCGGTCATGATCGCCATTTTGCAAAGAATTGTGTTTTTTTACCGGTTATACCTCCCGACAAGTTATAATCGTAACGATTTAATAAATTTAAACGGCAAACTAACCCAGTTTGACATTTCCGGTTCGATGATAATTTCAGCTATTTTTTTTTTTTTTTCTATCTAATCGACTATTCACTTCAGCCTTAAAAATTTAAACATCTTCGAACTGCTTTATTTTCATGGGATAACCGATCAACTAACAATTTAAATTGACTGACTGGCTTGAACTTGCAATTTCAATTAAAACTCGCGACTTTTCCCGTTACTTACTGTGCTACGGAAAAACAAAACACCGACTAATCAGACTGATCCTCTCCTAGAAACAACTTTTTCCCCGATATTTTCCAACATCTCTTCTACTCTCTTCCTACCGTCTTTCGATCAACCGGTTATAAGCTGCCTTGTGTTCATAGATACCGTTTAACCATTATTATTATTATACGACCACAGCTCGCGTACCACAAACCAGGTTTCGACGACAATAATAATAATCGTAATCGTACGTATGTACACGTTTGTAATTATTACTAGCGAGCGTCGAGTGAGACAGACTTTTTGTCCGTTTTTTTTTTTTTTTTTTTTGATTAATACTTTATTATGCAAATTAATAATGTACAACTTGTTGCATTTACAGAGGAGCAATACACTGCACCACCGCTTAGGCTTAATCAGTGTATTGCTCCTCTTTACAATACTCTATAGTTAACAATAATATAGTAACCACTTTTACACTCGCATTTGCGCGGGCTGTGCGTCAGTTTCACTCACAGTCATAGTATACATGTATTCCCTTATAACTTCTTATACTAGTTAATAATTAAAATTATAACTTAGGTATACTAGATGCATAAATGTACGAATTGTCCATAATGACACATACATACACACATACATATACAGAACTTAAACATTATATGCATAAATTCCTCACAAACACCCCGTACATATATGTACGCGTGCAGAAATACACTCGTTATACATATTACTGTAAACGTTTTATCACGGATTCACAACGCAAAAACTTCAGTGACCATGGAATTTCTTATGCATTACATTGAATGCGAATAATTGGAATTGTCGAGCAGTGTATTTGTCTTGTAGGTTAAAGTTATTTTTATTGTAAAATCTTAAATGGTCCACAGTGGGGCATACAAATAGTACATGGTTCGCAGTTTCTACTGCACCGCATTCACACCTGTCATCATTACTTAACTTAAGAAGAAATAAATAAGACCCAAATTTTCCATGCCCCGTTAATAATTGGGTAGTGTAGAAATCAGGAGTAATTTTAATATTGTGTCTATTTAATATATTGGGGATTAGGCTGTGGGTGTGTCGGCCAGTATTATCTTGTTCCCATCTTTTTTGCCAAATTTCTAAGTAGTGTCGTTTTATAGCTTTCAGAGTATAGATATATTGAGTTCTGGTTTCACTGCGAGAATTTAAGTTGAATTTTGAGATTATGGCGTTTGTTTCTTTTATTAACTGCTCATTAAGATATGGAAAGAAGTCCACGTTTTTTATGGCAAACATGACTGCCCTTCTGAGCATAAGAAGATCGACAGGAAGTACATTAGCAATAACTACAGATGAGCTGTGTGAAATTGTTTTATATCCCCTGCAAGCGTTTATTAGATATTTTCTTTGCATACCAAAAAGTTTTTTCTTTACTGTTTTAACTTTTAGCCGGTTTAGTAGGACAGTGGAGCAGTATGCTACAGTGTTTTCAATCAGTGATTTGTATAATACAATTCTGTACTTATAACTGAAGCCCCATGTATTTTGACAGGCTCGTAACATTTTGCAATATTTGGTATCCATTTTCAATATTATGTTATCAAGGTGGTATTTGAAAGTTAATTTGTTATCTATGATAATACCTAAGTATTTAAAGTATTCAACTACCTTAAGAATAGAGTTCTTGAATCTTACTTTAATGTTGTTTCTCTTCAGTTTAAATGAATTTGTGAAAAGTGTGACAAAACTTTTTTCAATTGACAATTTTAGTTTGACACTATCTAACCAATTTCCTAATTTTATTAAGGTATCATTTGCTATATTTTCTAGTTCCACTTTTGAGCTTCCAGAAATTATAAAAATGAGATCATCTGCATATGCACAGAGTTTTACATTTTTATTGTAGCATAATTTCAAGGCTCCATTAAAAAGTATGTTCCAGAATAGTGGACCCAGAACACTACCCTGTGGACAGCCCATATTGGTTTCTTTTCCTGCAGACGCATTACCTACTTGTAAAGAGATCTTCCTGTTACTTATGTAATGGTAGATGATGTTCAATAATCTTTTATTTCCAGCTAGTAATATCTCTAGAGAATTAAATAGAGCGGGGTACCAGCAATTGTCAAAGGCTCCTTTTATGTCCACCGTTATAGTGATTACCTTATTTTTACATTTGAGATTTTTTTGGATATTGTGTATTACATAGTTTACTGCATGTTCAGTTGACAGGCCTTGCGTAAACCCAAATTGCCTACTGTCTAGAAAATTTGTTCGCTTAATTTGACCCACAATTTCAATTTTTAATAGCTTTTCAAAAATTTTCCCAAATGTGTTTAGAAGACATATTGGGCGGTATGAATGAATATTGTTAGAATCTTTCCCCGGTTTTTGTATAAGAATCACACTAGCTTCACGCCAAGCTTTTGGGTAATAAGCTATTGAAAAAATTTTTTTGTACATGTTTTCAAAAATTATTGGATGGTGTTTGTGAATCAATTTTATTATTTTATTATTAATTTTATCAGGACCGGCAGCTTTATTATTTTTGAGATTTTTAATAGTCATTGTTAGTTTGTCCGTTATGTTCGTCAATATTAATATTAAATAGGAACATGCTTTGGATTATCGAAAGAAAGTCCGACTTATCATTGGTGAACAAGATATTATTGTACGTACAATCAAATGCTAAAGCCTATATGGGCTTATGGAAGTCAACTTTGGGGCTGTGCTAAGCAGAGTACTATATAGCGATAATACAGCTCTTCTAAAATAAAGCATTAAGAACTATCACAGATGCACCGTGGTATGTAAGCAATCTTACATCGCACACGGACCTACCCGTGAAAGATAAAATACAAGAAATAGCTAGTGAATATTATTATCACACAAATACTTTAACTGTTGCTTTGCCGGATAACTCGACAGAAATCAGACGATTCAAGCGAACAAAACCTACGCATCTATTATGAATAATCAGCGATAAACACAAAAAGTATTAAAACACGTTTATATTAAAATCCCCTTATCGCTGGATAACGAATTTCACAAGTCAATCGCTGTTTTTTCAAAAGTTTTCTAGATAGCCTATAAATAGTGGCATAATTGCGGAAATTAAAAAGAAAAAAAAATATGGTCTCTTATTTCATAAATTATTTGTATAATTTATATATCTAAGGTTCATATCGTGTGATTTCATAAAACGTAATTAATTATTTAAATACGAATGAATTTAATAAAATATATATATATAATTATTTAATTAATAATTTTTTTATCATTCTTATTTTTTACTTCGCGTGAACATGATGATAGTCGTTATATATATATATATATATATATATATATATATATATATATATATATATATATATATATTTATATATATATATATGTATATATATATATATATGCTTGGACACCAAGATTTGTAGTAGAATGCAAGCTGCTTCAGCTGCAACGTATAAGCTTGATAGAAGGATCTTTAATAATTCACATATCTAATAAAACTGATAATGTATAAGCCCATTGTTTTACCGATGCTACTTTATGGTTCAGAAACATGGGCACCATATAGGAAGAACATACGGTCGCTGGAAGCGTTCCATCAGAGAGCGCTGCGCAGATTGCTACGTGTTAGTTGGCAGGACCGAGTGACGAATCGCGAAATTTTAACGCGCGCTAAATGCAAGTCTATTCGGATGCAGCTTTATAATAATAGTTTGAGATGGACTGGACATGTAATCAGAATGAACGAGGAAAGACTTCCGAAGAAATTCCTTTATGGTCAGCTTCTGGTTGGGAAACGCCGCATTGGACGTCCTCGCCGGCAATACAAAGACTATTTGCATCAGATATTAAAATAATGCGAAATTGAGCGCAGGAGTTGGGAAAAGCTAGCGATGAATCGTAACATCTGAAGAAACGCATACCCTACTAGTTTCATTTTAGTTTTTCTAGTATTTGTTCAAGAGTGGCCTTTCCTCTTGTATTCGATTAAAAGCTTTTTCATTTGGAATATTATCAAACGACGAATTTTTAGCGTGCGTTATGCGTTTCTATATATATTATATATATATATATATGTATTATATGTATGGAATTTCAGGCTGATCCAACTTGCGTGAAACCAGCTGAACTTGTAACTGGGGTCAAGATAACCGGTTCTCAGTCGAACTTGTCCGGTTTCGACGATGAGGACGACTTTTTCGGTGGATCGTCCCATAGTTCGTTAGATACATTTCACGATAATTTGACGGAAGCTTTGCCGTACGATGACAGCTCTAAATAATTTATTTTGGGATAATGATTTATTTTTTCATTTTCGCTTCGAAATAAATATATTAATTACAGCGATATCGATAATTAAAATTAGAATTTTACTATCGAGAATGGTCCTTTGATCGAAAGTTGAATTTATTTATTATCGATTGTATCGTAATTACTTAAAATTGTCCGTAAATTTGTTTTCAAAATAAATGCTTGCACGCTTATATCGCAAAAAAAAATTATTCACTATTTTTCTTTTGAAATTTTGTCGCTATCTAAAGGTCGATATAGATTTTTTATTTTTAAATCATTTTTATAAATTTGAAACGTAACCCGAGACATTTTTAATTTTCCGAACAAATAAGCGCTAGAAGCGTGTCTGAAAGTTCTTAACAGGCGTATTGTACGCAGTGTTACTAGGTTAAAAAAAAAAAAAAAAAATAGTCGTTACAACAAATTCAGCTTTATACGAGAAGCGCTGTAGTCGAGGATTCTGATAAAACGATTGTTACTACGAGAAATGCCTACAGTTCCGGATAGTTATTTAATTTTTTTTCCCCGATTTTTCACCTTTTGGCTAGAGCTTAATAAAATTTTTAATATCAAGTCATCTGATATTAAAACATTCTTTGTAATCTGACATAAGTACATACATTCTGGAGACGACAATGGGTTTATCACTGTGTAATATCTCGAGATGTTGATAATACTGTTTTGTTTTGTGTTTTTTTTTGTTCAGTTTTTCAACCTTTGATTAGCTTAAGAAAATCTTAAATATCTACACGTCTGATATTAGCGCAGTCTTTATAAACTGATATATAAACATTGCGTAGACGACAATCAATTTATCACTGCTTTTATATAATATCTGGACGTTGGATTTTTTTTTTTTGTTCCGATTTTTCACCTTTTGGCTAGAGCTTAATAAAATTTTTAACATCTAGTCATCTCATATTAGCACATTCTTTGTAAACTAACTAAAATAAAACTCCTAACAGAAATTAAAAATAAAAAAATTCACCTGAATGATAAAATTATTTCCATTACCTAGGGAGAGGTTAGGTGAATTCGTCTTATTTAATTCTCTTATGTGTATACTTCTGGACGATCGATTCTTACTTAAACGAGTTGATAATTCTAGAGCATCTATTTTTAGTCTTTTCAGTCACATTAACCGGCATTGGAGATTTGTCCCGCATAAAAAAATCCCTCGCTTAAGCTGATAGAACTCAAACCTGGCTACCCTATACTAACCTTATTATATATAAATTAATATTCAACCATTAGTGCTGTTTTTTAAAGATCGATATTAACATTACATGTTTTTCTTCGCTACCTCAAATTGGAAGTCATTGCCAAATGAATAGTATATTTTTATCAATCGCCGCTAATTTATGGCCAGATCACGTGTTAGTTTTTACAGATAATTCAAAAAATACCTAATCTCAACTTACGTGTTCGTAAAGTCCCGAAGAAACCTTATATTCTGTTAACCGTTGTAGAAAATTTATTTTATTCATACGATAACATGTCCTTGTACTTTTTGTTTGTTTGGGTTCCAACCCACGAAGGTGGTATCCCGAAAAATGAAGTATCGGGTTGCAAAACTTCGGACATCGAAAGGCATTCTCATTTCGAGGATTCCTTCTTCTTAGTTGCATCCGCTCGTGCAGACGTTCTTCATCGATGGAAGTCTACTGTAAAAGACGACTTAACTTTTATAGATTTATCTAATCTTACCACATCCATGCCTGCACTTACGCCTCCTAAAAACCTACCGGCTCGGCTTTTATTTTCTATCCCGGTCAGACTTCGTTCAAACTACAATTTCCCAGCCATTTGTACTCCGTCGATCTTACTCCATTTGTATACTGTCCTATGTATGCGGGAATTATAGCCGACGCTAATAATGTGATTTCCAAACACGAAAATTTCAAAAGGGGCCCCTCTTTCGATGTTTTCAAAATTTCGATTTTTCGCAATAATTCGCGAACTATTGGCAATTTGAGAAAATCATTCCAACGAAAGTTACGCGCGATTAAAGTACGCGTCTAACGATGGTAGTCGCGTATTTTTATAGCGAACACTCGTCGAGCAAATTGCGGTTAAAGGGTTTTAGGGTATTGCGCCCTTTTTACAGCCCCTATGATAGATAGGGGGTTCAGGTAAGAAAGTAGATGTCGAGATCTATAATTTATGTTCTACGGTAAATGTTTTAAAAATTAACCGGTAACGAGATATCGCGAGTTTAAAATTTGATTTTCGATTTTTCAACATTTTTTCAGGCATTTTTGGTCGGCCAGTTAGTAGCTATATATGTATGTATATATATATATATATATATATATATATATATATATATTAATCATCAATATATATTAGGTTTTTTCGATATAAATCGCTTAAGAATGGAGATATTCGACGAATTTAATTTATATATATAACACGCGCGTATATAAATAACCTTTTATAGCGGCGGGCGTGTCTTAAGTTCAACAGCAACTGCAGTATGACGTCATTTCGACGAATTTGGTTTTATCCGATGGCAAATTTCTATAGCAAAAATTAATCTCAGGAAAGCGGGCGTGTCTTAAGTTCAACAGCAACTGCAGTATGACGTCATTTCGACGAATTTGGTTTTATCCGATGGCAAATTTCTATAGCACAAATTAATCTCAGGAAAAATATATATAAATTAACGATATTTTTGTTTTATGTAGACTTCCCACTTGCGGAGCCCATTCAAAGGGCGGGTTTGGCGAATTTTAGTCGGATTTGGATGAAACTTTTTTTATTTTACTCGTCAGAGCCCCTGCACTATTTGAACGGTATTTAATCACAATTAAACCCCAACAGCTTCAGGCACTACCCCCGTTGGGTAGCAACCCCCTTGGGTAGCAGAGGCGGATAGAACCCCTAGTTATTTATATATTAAAGTTATACCTTCATTAATAAAATTTTACATTTGCCTCCTCGATTGTCAACTTATTGTCCCTGAATATCAGTAATATCCTCGCAGCTATATACGTGTATATATGTAAAATTAATCTCTAAGTGTTCTCCTTCCTTTTTATTTTATTCTTTTGTTATCTTATGCGTGATATATTAGTGCTTTTCAGGTGGTTTTTTTTCTTCACTTTTGCTTTAATAAACATCTGTTACTATTCATTTTTACATAGCCGCGGTTGTAACGTATTTTTTAATATCCGAATTTATTTTTTTTTATTTAAATTTACGTGCGGTGTACCGCAAAATTATAGAATTTCTTTTATGCATATGTTTATTTAGGTATTTTGTAAGCAATACAAAATTCGTCATACTTGTCTCGAGCATAATCACAAATTATTAATAAAACAACTGATTCATTATAAAACGGGCCATGTATTGGCATTTGTCATATCCATCACACGCAACGATTAAATGAATTCTTTATTCATCTAAAACTTGTCACGCTTTATTAATTTCGACCGTCAGTTAATACCAACATTCGATGGTTACTACAGGGTAATGAGAATAAAGGTTTGTAACTATATATATATCCTGGGAAACTGTCGGCAAAACATTTAAACCCAGTGATTTCGCAATCTTGACAATTTGAGACTGTCACAAATGTCTCATCCGGCTACTACGCAATAACAACCCACAGTCTTGCGGTCAGGATTTTAATCTATCCGTGCCAAATGACTGGCGTTTCCAGCTTTTCTTCTTTCCTTTCTCATTTATTCTAATCTCATTTCATTTTTTCACATTTTACCTGCCCGCATAGGCAAAGTCTGATACTATCGGATCACTTGTTGTAGCTATATATTCAATGTAGCCGCTTCGCACTAAATCCTGTTTACTTATACCATCCTAAACTATACTATTGTTTCTTCTCTTGTTTTTGTCAAAATTCTGATGTAACAAGTTTGTGGCTACGATATAGAACGGAAATGATGTTAGTTTAAAGTTACGTGAAGGGTATTATTAATACCAGTAGCGTTTCTGATAGTTTTATTTAATTGTATAGGATTATGCAGTATACATTTTTTAAAAATTATAAATTTATGCGGATAAGTTTGTTGCTTTTAACATAAATAATTATACTAATGGGATATAATCGCGTTTATGGAAACCGTCGGACTGATATTAATCTACATGCGAATTGATACATACGAAAATAGTTCCGCCAAAAGCAATATGCCCGATTTTTTTTTAGGTATTATGTACGATCTTAATACTACTATTAACTAAGTATATCCATAAGTAATATAAAAAATAAAAGTGAACATGTACGAGGTTATACTCCACCGAATAGAACTCGTCGAACTACCAAATGAATAATACTTTTGCTAGGCAAGATCAGTTGGATGGCTACGTTTTTAAGTCGTCTGACATCGTTTTCGGTACAACTTGACGAGCTTCTGTATTCACATGGTTAATCGTTTTTCAAGCGCTGCAGCAAACTATCGACAAACTTCATACGTAAATCTTTATGAATGTCTTCATTTCGCGAGTATAATCCGCAATTGCGCGTGAAACGACATTCTTTCGTTTCTGCGCAAGATTTTAGACTGTATCCACACAATGAAAGCCAATACGTTGATATTGGCTTTAGAACTTGATGATAGAGTAATAGTTTTCATTGTACATCCAATAGATGAAGTAATTAACGGGATTAACTTTATGGAAGTACGCAGTCATCAATCGATGGAGCGTCAACGTTTCAAAGTAAATACTTTCATTTCTGTCTGCACCGCATTTATGTTTTTACACTTTAACCGCCGTACGACGAAAAATGGCGTTTTATGTCCAAGGGCCAAACAGAGGTTTTTTTAAAAATGATTTATTAATGTTTACACAATAATTTAACTATTTCATCATGTTTCTGATTTTTCTTTAACATCCTTCATACAAAATTTGCCATGAATCAAGTTCATACACAGGTTATCATGATTTTACGCTTAATTTGCACACTGAGGTCATGTGTACCAATCTGATACACATACTTATCAACTCAAACTAGAACTATATACATTATAGGCAATTTAAAGTTTTATTCTGCAAATATATATACATATATATATATATATATATATATATGAAAGTGCACAAATTTTAACAAATACGTTTAAAAATCTATATATTAATTACGAAAATTATTATACCTTTGGTGGGTTCAAGATGCTGCTCGTATTATACCGATATCCACTGGCAAACGCTTATCCGAATGAAAAGAGTCAAAATACGCAATAATTTTGAATGTTGGATAATGTAAAAAATCGTTTTATTATATAATGTATCGAACTAATTAAATTTAATATATAGATATTTTTCCTCGTTTTGTGATAAATGCGTAACTTTTTGGACCTGTACTTATCCATTCAACACTGCCTTTTTAATTTTTGTTACCTTCAGGGTGTGTCTTTTTTGTAGGTTTTTTTTCATTTTTTCCTGCACTATTTCTAAAGTAATTTCAAAGTGTACTATAAGTTTTGTAATTATACATATTTATAATTGCTAAGGTTTATGTATAGGTACTTAGCTTTAAGTTATGAAACAGTTTAATTATGTTGTTCGGTTGTGTTTGGTTGTGTTATTATCTTTAAACGTCTATCTTTGTTGATAAATAAACCGTAATCGCTATTCCTTCGCGTTTATAGTGTGATCGTGTGTGTGTATTGTTCGGTGGTCGTAACCGCTATTCGTTACGTGAATAGAGTGCGGTCGTGTGTGTGTGTGTATTGTTCGGTGGTTTTGTCGGATTGTTATCTTCATACGTTTACCTCTGTTGTTAAACAAACCGTAAGCGCTATTCGTTACGTGTATATAGTGTAACCGTGTGTGCGTCACATGGTTCTACACCACTCCCCCTCGCGGCCGGCAGTTATCGCGGCTAATCATACGCTCAACGTTTCTGATAATTCTCCGTCAACTTCGAAAACCAGTTATGTAAATGAAACCTTTTATTCAGGTAATAACAATGTTACGTTAAATAATAACGATAAAAGTAATGTAGAAATACATTCGAAATCGGCTGTAGTAGACTCTAGATCGTTGGAAAATGTATCGGTTCCTCCCTTATCGATACAGCGTGTTGGTGGTGATTTTACTGTTGTAAATAAACGTCCTCTTTCGAGTGGCACCAGTGATGAGGATTCTTGGATCCCAGCATTAAAACATTCGAAAAGTCACACAGCAAACAGGACAAAAAATACAAGGAATCTTTCTTACCCTAAACCTTCGACATACAATCGTTTTCAATACCTCAGTGATGAGCAAACAGAGGAATCCACAACAGAGCTTGTCAATGAAGCTCCCATGGTAGATAACTCACAAGGGGCGCTTCCGCAAAGAAAAAATGTAACATTGCAAAAGAATCCACCCCCTATTTTGGTCAAAAATATTGTCAATTATTTGAAATTTGTTAGTGAACTAAAAACCGAAGTCTCGAACTACTCTTTTGAATGTAAAGCTACTAAAGGTGGGATTACGATTAAACCCAGTAATGCTGAATGTTATAGATGTCTAGTCCAAAAATTGAAAATAAAAAATGCCTCCTTTTTCACCTACCAGTTACCAGAAGATCGATCATTTCGTGTCGTAATACGTCATCTTCATCACACAACGCCTCCTAACGAAATTAAAATAGAATTAGAAAAACTAGGATACTCGGTCAAATCGGTAACAAATATCTTACATAAAAAAAATAAATACCCACTTCCAATGTTTTTTGTAGACTTAAATCAATTACCTATTAATTCGGAAATATTCAAAATAACTTCATTATTATATTCGGCAATTTCCGTAGAGGAACCAAGGAAACTCAGACAACTTCCTCAGTGCACAAGATGTCAAAATTATGGGCATACTAAGCGTTATTGTAATCTTCCTTTTCGATGCGTAAAATGTGGTGAAAAACACGACACGGCAAATTGCAACAAGACAGTTAATTTACCTGCGAGATGTGCCCTGTGCAATGGTCCTCATACTTCAAACTATCGGGGCTGTCCTGCTTACCAAGAAGAACTAACGTTTCTGAACCCAGTTCTAAGAAAAAGTAGAAATCACGAGTATAACTTCATGAACCACACAAACTTTCCTCCGTTAGTTAATAATATTATTAATACTGATAACAACAACAACAATAACATTAATAACCAAATTAATAACGTTGCCAATGACAACAGCGAAAATAATAGCAATAATATCAACAAAACCTCGCAAAGGAAACATATTAGTTACGCTAATATCGTACATCAAAATACACCCAGTTTATTTGAGAATCCTTCGACCACACTAACGGAATGTTTATCCACTTTTCTAAACGAATTTAAAACTATAATTAACCCTTTAATTAACTTACTAACCAAAATCATAGACGTAGTATTAACCCAATCTAAATGACTGCTACCACTAATCTCACTCAATCATCCCTAGTAATTATGTTATGGAATGCAAATGGAATCCAGCAAAAAAAGCTAGAGCTTCAACTTTTTCTTAAACGAAAACGTATTGATGTAGCACTCATCACAGAAACGCATCTCACAGTAAACAGCTCGTTTTCGATTTCTGGCTACACGATACATAGTAGTCATCATCCTGATGGAACTGCGCATGGCGGTGCTGCAGTATTAATACGAAATGACATCAAACACTATGTAGCTTACAATAACTCTTCTGCAGCAATACAGATCGCATCAATAACAGTCCAAAATACAATTTTTGATTTAACACTAGCTGCTATGTATTGCCTACCACGTTATGCTGTTCATGAGTATAATTTTAAATATCATTTTCTGAATCTAGGTCGTAACTTCATATGCGGAGGGGACTTTAACGTTAAGCATACCCTATGGGGTTCAAAACAGGTAAATCCTAGGGGCAAAATACTAAAAAAAGTTATACTGTCAGAAAACTATAAATTTATAGCCCCCGAACGAACCAACATATTGGCCTTCTCATAATAACAGACACCCGGACTTACTTGACCTTTTCATCACAAAAGGAACTGAAAAATTATATAATGTTTGCAAAACGATGCCGGATTTGACGTCTGACCACGATCCAGTTGTCCTTCTGTTGGATACAGTCCCACTACAGTACGTTAAAAACATACAGCTGACCAACAAAACAACAAATTGGAATTTATTTCATAATCTCCTGCAGAAGTGTTCTGAGTTCAAAACTCGGTTAAAATCCCCTACTGATGTAGACGCACATATCGAAAATCTAACAACAATGCTAAAAAATTGCGCTACCAACACTACATCCTATTCCCATTGCGAAAGGAAACAAAATTACCTTCCATTAAGGATTAGAGAACTAATAACTTCTACACGTAGAGCGCGTAAATTATGGCAGCGCCACAAATATCCTTGCTTTCGTGCAGAATATGATCGTATCAGGAACAAGATGAAAGCAGAAATAAGGTTGTACAAAGACAATGCATTTCAAGTATTTTTACAAAATCTAAATAAAACGGATAATTCCCTTTGGAGAACTACCAAACACATCCTAAAGGAGCATACTGTGACTTCACCTTTACGAAATCAATCTGGAGCATGGATAAAAAGTAACGCTGACAAGGCTCAGTATTTTGCTGAACACCTAGTTAAAGTTTTTTTCACCGAACACAGACATTGAGGATAAACAATTTACTGAACACGTGTATAATTACTTGAACACCCCACTACAGCTTTCTCTTCCTACACGTTCCTTTTCACCAGCAGAAGTAGAGCAGGAGTTAAAACGACTGCCTACTCGCAAAGCTCCAGGTCATGATTTGATCACAGGAGATATATTAAAACATATTCCACGGAATACAATTTTACAACTTACGTACCTATTTAATGCCATTGTTCGTCTCTCTTATTTCCCCGAGGCATGGAAGAAATCCATCATAATCATGGTTCCTAAACCGAATAAACCTACTTCTGTTGTAACATCATACAGGCCAATCAGTCTTCTGTGTACATTATCAAAAGTCTTCGAAAAATGAGTACTTCGTAGAATTTCTGCAATCTTAGAAAAAGTATATTTGATCCCTGCCCACCAGTTTGGTTTCCGTAAAACTCATTCTACTATACTTCAATGTCACCGGGTTGTCGAATTTCCTCCTGTTTCCACTGTCCTGCTGTCTTCTTAGATGTACCGCAGGCCTTTGATAGAGTGTGGCATCAGGGCCTGCTATATAAACTTAAAAAGTTCTTACCAGCGGATTATTACTTGTTGATCAAATCCTACTTGGAAAACAGGACATTTCGTGTACGATACAACTCTGAATACTCTGTTTGGTATCCAGTACAAGCATCTGTGCCGCAACGGAGTATTCTGGGACCTACTTTATATACGATATTCTACAACGTTTTACACATCGATATTCACCTTCGCTGATGACACCTTGATTATAGCCGCCGATGAAAGCCCGGTAGTTGCATCCCGTTCTATTCAACTTCACCTACAAGAAATGGGAAAGTGGTGCACTAAATGGAAAATCAAGATAAATACCGATAAATCGGCAAATGTAACTTTTACATTACGGAGAGGTTCCTGTCCTCCAGTTTACTATGAACGGCAACAAATTACTCAGACTGATACTGTAAAGTACCTGGGCCTTATTATGGATAAAAAACTTACCTGGACTCCGCATATATTGCAGCTTAGAAAAAACTTAGATATCTCATTTCGGCTATTATATTGTATTATAGGAAGAAAAGCCAAAACTTCATTAAATAATAAATTGCTGATCTACAACGCACTTCTAGCGGCGAAATGGAAGTATGGAATTGAACTATGGGGCTCGGCAACAAGTAGTAACGTCAAACGTATACAACAATTTCAGTCGAAAGCTCTAAGAGCAATATGTGACGCTCCTTATTATGTCAGCAATGATACTCTACATCACGACCTGCAAGTGCCTACAGTTACACAAATTTATCAATATAAATATCAAAAATTTTTCGGTAAATGTTCCAGTCACTCAAACCCCCAAATTCGGCGAATCTACATGCCAACACTTCCAGATAATCCTGTTCGAAGGCTAAAACGACAAATGCTCCGGGACGTACTTTCAACTATTGAAAAATGATGTCATATAGATCAAGACATTGCTGCTGAAGCAAAATTTTAAACTGGCCGGCTGTTTATTGTAACAGCGGCTGTATGTTAATGTATTTATATATAATTTATTTATTTATTTAACTGAACTCATGTGCTTATTGTTAAATTATACAGGTGCACATTAAAAAAAAAAAAAAAAAAAAAAAAAAAAAAAAGTTATGAAAGAAAATTGTTTTCGGTTTATGTTTAAAAATATAATAAAGATTTTTTCATTTCATTTTCACAACACCATAATCGTCTCTACAATTCGTCAATCCATTCACCAAGCATACATTCTGTTTTAACACCGTATTTAATGTCGATATATACAACGGAATCTGTATCATAATACACAACATTTTTACCTAATTTATCTAACATTTCGTACAGTCTTAATCTAGCGTTAAATGTAAAAGCTGCAAATAAAAATATTTATCGAAGTGCTGTTTTCGATAAATTCGTCTTTATATTTATAAGACAGTTGAATAATATTTTCATTAATGAAAATAATATTGCTAATTTCTATTCTATCATCTAATATTATTTTGTACCATTTATAATTTAGCCACAGCTCGTTTTTCAGTATTTCGCCTAATATTTTCTATGTTTAATTCTATATCCGTTTTTTACTTTACTGTTTTTACCTATTCTCGAACAGATTTAAAGTCATTATTTTCATCAAATTATTAACCATAACCTTCGAATGAATTATTACTTTTTTCCTCTAAATTCCGAACTTCGTAAATATCTAAAATTTTATATCATTTTTTTCTAAAACTTTGTCTATTTCGTCTGTTGTTCAAGTATAAACAACGTTCTTCGTCAGTGTGATTACATTACGTTCTTCGACAAAACATTTTTTAAAGCAATAATTTTTCGTCTTCAATCGACAATAAAGTATTATACAACATTTTTCGGTGGCAATATTTTGGATTTAATTAATCCTTACCGATTTTTTTTCAAATTCTTCATTTTTATAAATTTTTATAGGATGCCCAACAAGATAATAATTATAATATTGAACAGTCGGATAAAGGCTACAAACATCGATATATATCGTCATTTTTCATCCGAAACTTTTATTTTAATTGACTTCGTTTTTCCACTATAAAAAGCATCTCGAGGGTTTAACAGTTCAATAACTGTGTAATATTTTCTCTTAAAGCTTTTTGATAATTTTTCGGATGTATTCCACTGACATTCTGCATATTTCTATCAAATTATATCCGTTTTCTTTTAACAGTTTGCTTCTCTCTCCATACATATTTCTTCATATAAATCGCCCATAGTTTTCCGCGTTACATTATTTATCTTATTATTTGCTTTGTAACATATCTGACAACCACGGTATTGATATGTTGTTTTTAAATCCGTCGACTTTTGCGCCATAAATAAAAAATTTCACCTGTGTTCATGTTGGAAATTTGTAAACGTGTTTAACCAGGCAATCGAATCGTTGCTAAACATTTCTTTTTTAGGTTGTTTTATAACTCCTATTGTATCGTGTTGTAAAACATGCTGGCAATCGTAATGTACTCAAAAAGGATCGATATTTGCAATTTCTGGAAATTGTTTTCCGAATTCTAGGTAACCACTACGTAAAAAATATGTACATCAGATATTCTACGAGTTCTTTTTAAAAATCAAATATACGTAATTTTCGTTAATTTTCTCCGAATGCCGCATTTAAGAAAAACTTTTCTACCGTTAATTTTCATTGTATTTACACTGTAGAATTTTGTATCCGGAATTGGCCCTTTATAATTTTGATTTTTTTTTCAATTCTTTTAAGTCAAAAATTTTAGGAAAATCAAAAAGCGGTGATACAATAAAATTTAAACTATCTATAAATTTAAACCTTCTGCAACTTCTAAAGACATTATTTTTCCACCGCTGTAAATTGTGTATGGTTTGTATTTTCAACGCAGTCCAATTCTACTAAACCGGATGATTGTTATTTTAAATTCCCAGACTTTTGTCGAATTTGACTAGTGCAATCGGCTTTAATTACTTCATTAATCTATAAGAACTGCCCATTCGTTCAACTGAATTAAATGTTAAGTACGAAATAATCTTTCTAACTGAATTAAATGCGGAAAAATGGAATGATACAAGAGCAAACCGAAAGGAAGAATGAAACTCCCGTGTCATTCTGGATTGCAGCCTAGCTTTTAATTTAAAATCCTGAAAACAAGGCGTATATTTCCTACAGCGGAGGTGTTGCTGAATTGAACATTTATGGCACCCGCATAAATGAAAAATTATTGGATTTTTGAAACGTGCTGCCCCAACGGTTTCTTGTTATATCAAGCCACAAACTTCATTCTGGGTGACTTAACAAAGCATGACATGTTTATAGTTTACTATAACTGCTACGCAGTATGTATAAATAATAGTAGTAATAGAAATAAAATTCCGCCAGTTATTTTTCGCGGTCCACTAAAGCAAAATCATAATGAATTCATTTCTAATATTAATAAAAGCTTAAAGATTAACATTAAAATTAAAACAAATAAAAATACTTACATTTTATATATGCAAAATGTATTGAAGACTACGATTAAGTACTAAAAAATTTAACGGAGATGAAAATCGAACACCACACACACACCTAAAACTAGGAAACCTGTTAAACTTATATTAAAAGAGCTCTTCCATATAACGTAAATATTAACGTGATATTGTTAACAAGAAACTCAAGAATTTAATTAATAAACAATGCCCTCAAAACATACACCAGTTTCACAAGTTCCATGACCGAGTAGTTAATTTATCAGATATAAGTTTAACAAAAGATGATTTAAATATTCTTAATAAAGACTTAAAAAATAGTATCAATATATTCAAACAAGATGAAATTGAAAAGATGGCAGTAGATTGTGAAAATATTATTCAAAAAGTTAATCCAAATGTCCAAAATAATTTAAGGATAGAAGTTAGCAATATTTTAATACAAATGAAACAAAATAGTAAGAAGAAAAATCAACAAAAAAATACAAATCAAGCCTTAAGTAAATCGAAAGAAAAATTGAAGCGCAATAATTTAATGCTTAGTAAAGCAGATAAAATACTATAGTAGTAATGAAGAAAAATGATTATTTGGAAAAAATGAAAACATTCATTGATAATAATAGATTCAAGAAAATTAAGAATCCAACCAACAGATTTAACGAATATATCAAAAAAGAAATAAAAACAATTAATGGAAGTACTGCAGAAGAAAGTAATACAACAAATGATACCTTAAATAATTATTTCAAGAATTTAAATTTCATAGAAATGAATCCAAAAGCACCAGTTCTTTCAGGTTTAATTAAACTACACAAGATTAACAATCCAATAAGACCATTAGTTAATTGTATAAATGCACCATTTTATAAAGTTTCTAAAATAATTAAGAAATTTTTACAGGATAATTATGAATTTGAAACACAATTTAATGTTAAAAATAATGTAGAATTAATTGATAAGTTGAAAGAAATAAAAATTAGTAATAACGATATTCTTATATCACTAGATATAGTTAATATGTATAATAATATACCAATAGATGAAGTGATAAGATATATAGAAGATAATAAAATGTACAACAGTAGGTTTAAAAATCAATTTATAAATTTATCAAAAATTGTATTAAATCAAAACTATTTTAAATTTAATGATAAATACTACAAACAAGAAGAAGGATTAATGATGAGTTCACCTTTATCACCTATTTTAGCAGAAATATATATGAATAAACTGGAGAACATAATATCTCAAGAAAATAATATATTTAAAAATAAGATTAAATTTTGGGGAAGATATGTAGATGATATATTAATTATTTGGAATAACAAGTTGGAAACTTATGAATTAAATAAATTTGTAATAGAATTAAACAACTTTAATAAAAACATTAAATTTACAGAAGAAATAGGTAATAAAAATATAAATTTCTTAAATTTAAATATTAATATAAACAATAATATATTAGATATTGATATATACAGAAAACAAACACTAACTGATGTAATAATTCCAAATGATTCTTTTCATGCAAAATCACATAAAGTAGCTAGTTTAAGAAATTATTGTAATAGAACCAAAATTGTTTTAAACTGCAACAAAAACAAACTTAATAAAGAAAATAATATTATTAAACAAATTGCCATAGCAAATAAATACAATCCGAATACAGTAGATCAATTATGAAACAAACCAAATAATAGTTCTTTACAACATAAAAAAGAAAAAGATAAATATTTGGGATCAATTAAATATATAGGAAAATACAAATTTTTAAAAATATTTAAAAAGTACAATATCACGATAGTAATAAATAATAATAAAACATTATTTAAATCAATTTGCAACAATAAAATAGAAGATTATAGGGTATTACAAAAATCTGGAGTATATAGAATAAACTGCTCAACATGTAATAAGTTTTATATAGGTGAAACAGGACGTTAAATAAATAATAGATTAAGAGAACACTTTAATTCATACAAAAATGAAAATGATGATAAGTCACTTTATGGTAAGCATTGTAGAGAAGAAAAACATTTAATAGAAAACATTACAGATAATATAAAAATTTTACACATAGAATATAAATTTAAAAAAAGAAAATTATTAGAAAAACTACAAATTATAAAACATAGAAGTAGTAATAATTTAATAAATAATATGATTAATTTTGATGAAGAATTAATTTTAAAATCGGTTTTATAATTACATGTTATTGTAAAAAATTTTTAATATCTGGCTATTCAATGTATAGATATTTATAAGTTTTTTAGTAATATCTTTGGTTTATTTGTAACATTTTTAACAATAGCTTGAAAATGACTTCATAGTCGAAAAGCTTCGTGTTTGTGTTTTATGTAATAAATTTTTTAGTGATTAACTTCGATTTTATTTTGTTTTGCTAAAGTAAATATTAACGATGTAAAAAAACAAAAAATTAACGTAATTATTCATATTAAACAATTTGTTTAAAAAAATACCGAATATAGTAATAAATTTACCAGTATACTCGGTAACTTTCCCGGCCAACACTAACTATAAAGATATTATTAAAATTAAAGAGATATGCTACTGTATGGTACGCTGGGAAAAATTTGTTCTCCAATGTTACAACTGCTTAGGGTACGACCATGTGGCCAATAATTGCTTTAAAAATTGTAAATATTTAAAATGCGGTGGACCGCATTATTTTAAGAACTGTATGAATGAAAATGTATTAAAATCTGCTAACCGGAACGGTAATCATAAAGCTAATTCTAAGAACTGCGCAGTTTATAATAAAATATCGGGCATCGTCATGAACAAAAGGTCACGTCGTAATGTAGCTAACGTAAATAATCATTCATTTGACCTAAACAATCCCAATATCACACGAAACAACTCGTACAATATTCATTTAGTAATGTTAATAATAATGATAGAAATGGTATTAATTATTCACGCACTTATAAAAAAAAATAATACGAATAATAAAAAAAAAAAAATACTCACAGTAATAGTAATACTAACGATTTATCTCAAATTATAGATTTACTTAAAACAATTGGTTTAAATAAGATAATTTTTTTGTTTAAGAAATATCATTTCTAAGTTAAAATCGAGTCGCAGCTCGGATATTTTTAATATAATCACAACCATTATCGAATGTGTTACCGACATCTTCGTAATAGATTAATATTTATTCTCTTTCTAGGCAAATAACGAAAAACGATATTAGCATTATCGGATGGAATGCAAAATCACGAATTGATCGAACTAGAACATTTCATCTGCACAAATAATGTTAAAATTGCAGGAATTTCAGAAACTAAAGTAGATGAGAGCACTTACCTAACGATGCCAAACTATCATTTATTCCGTAATAATAAAACCCGGAGCAGTGGAGGTGTAGCTTTACTAATACATAATAGCATACAGTGCGAAGAAATTCCCACCCCCACAAACAAAGCACGTTCAGGCTGTTGGGAGCTAAAGTCTGTGTAGATGGCAAATTGCTAACTATTTATGCAGTTTATAGGCCACCAACAAAACCGATAAACTTTCAAACTGATATCAAATTTCTAATGCATTCTGCCGAAAGAGTTTTATTAATCGGATATTCTGAAACATCGTACCTGGAACTGTTACAATCGTAACAGGGCTGGAAATGAGTTACTAAACTTGTCTGCAACCTTAAACTTTCAAATAAAAGCACCCAATGAACCTAGGCCACCCGTCTCCAAAAGCTAGCATAATTGATCTGGTCCTTACAAAAAACTAGAAAAAAATAGTTAAAAATATATATTCGATGCTTTAGTTTTACCACGCGGGGATAGAGCGTTTAGAAGTTAGCTATAGAGCGTTTAGAAGTTAGCTCGCTATAAGCCCCCAAGTTAACTCTAAATTTATGTGTAATTATTAATACATTAAAATATTAATAAACTCAAATTAACTACTTATTAATACGATAAAATATTAATAACCCCCAAGTTAACTAAATTTAATTAAGTCGATTTTCTTTTAATGGCTCCCCATTCCGGATATAGCCGGTGGGGCAAATGTATTTGGTAAATTTGTATTTATAAAGGTGCAGAGAAGTAATGTGATTAGTAATAAATGAGTTAAAGTGTTGTGTAACTGAAACAGAAGAAACGTATATGTAAAATACAAAAGATAAATATGTGCGTAGTAGTTCCCTGCAATGTGAAACATAAAAAATAGGTTAGAAAAGGGATGAATAACATAGTCCCTTAGTTTAACGAGTTTATTTGTATGATTGAGTGTGTGAGTACGCGTTATAAATTAAGTGGTGTAATTATAAAAAGGTGCAAATAAACTGAAATAAAAATATAAAATAACAAATTTTAATAATTAAAAACAAATGAAAAGCAATTAAAGTAAACGAAAATTAGTAAACCGAAGATGAACATTAATAAATAAGTTGAACGATACATTACATATAATCAGTGTAAATTAAAAAAATAATATTCATCTTAAAATGAAATTATGATGTTCTCCACTTATCTTTCGGATTCTTGGAAGCTTCCTCACTACTTATAGGCAAGATTTTTACACTTCCTAATAAGGAAGAAGAAGCAAACGAAAAATGTAACACAACCTTAATATAAGGATAGACTTAAATATAACGTTAAAATTTAATGAAATGCAAGTACATGAAGAGTGGGGGGGAAAGTACTGACCGTACAAAATTTGCGGTTTCACATTTGAATTGAGATTAGAGAAAAAAATATTAAATTTTTAAAGAACGAATAAATTTTTAACACTTTGAGCCCCGTGTCAGTCATATATAACTGACGGCATCCATTACCGCCAGCCCATGTGAATTTTTTGTATAAATGTGATAACATGCTAATTTTTAATTTTTACCCCATAGTAATAAATATCACTTTCGAATCACTGTGGTTAACTTAAAATTTTTCTATTTAATTTAGAAACAAGATAAAACCTCAAAAAATGTGTCAGTCATTTATGACCTTTGTCTGTTATCACACATATACTTATATTAAGTTTTCATCTGCAACTTTCATTATTCAGCACTATTATATTAACCATTCCGTGCACTAAAAATTATTTTACATTGATTAGAAACCAAAAAATCTTATATAAAAGTGTCAGTCATAAATGACTAACACTTTTTCACATCACACATAAACTACACTTGTCATTAGTTTCAAAACAAAAATTTAACAACTTTAACTGTATAGATTTATGTATTTGTAAAATATTCACAAAACATATATATATATATATATATATATATATATATACTAAATTTAATGATAAAAACTAGATTATTATATTGTTTATTATAACAACTTTTTTGAATTGTACACTAAACTAAAATAGACCATATTATTTTATAAAAAATAAGTTACATTGTTTATATCTATTAGAATGTTACGAATGCAATCGTTTGTAACAAGCAAAACATTGTGCAGGCATATTTGGACATCCTTCGCAATATGTGTTAACTTTTCGAACTTTTTTTCTTGCAATGTCTCTGGTTAAAATAGAACTTAAATGCTTGTAACAAGCCGAGCACTGTTTACGTTTCGTTCCTTTTTGTAAAATATGTTTTATTTTAATTTTTTTAAGGGTAGGAGTATAATTAACTAGCTGTAAAATTAATTGTTCTCTAAATTTTGTAATTGTTAACCTTCGGTCACCTTCCATGTTTTTATGTTTTTAAAAAGTATGAAAGCATTTACTACCGACATGTTTAGGAGAGATTCAAATGCAACTTTCCTATACCATTTTAAACCCCTTCTTTAAATATTTCCATATGCCCCAAATTGGTCACTTAAATCAATACCAATCTTATTTTTGTTGTAATCAACAATTGCAGGCGGCTTTAAAACCTGTTGGTTCCATTTCTTTTTTATTATTTTTATATCTAAACTATGTTTTGAAGACATAAATAAAAATACTAAAAGTTGTACATATATATATATATATATATATATATATATATATATATATATATATATATATATATATATATATATATATAAGCTCTTTCACGCTAACAATAATATATTTCTTACAAATAATTTTTATAAATTTTCTGATATTGTAAAATATAATTCATCTTGGAAATGGAAAATTATCATATACACATATTTCATTATATTTCAAGATCTGTTGCATGTTTACATAGTGCACCAGGGCCCCAGTTACACATAACTGGCCTAACATTGTATATAGCGTCAGTCAATGTTGATCGAAAGAGTTACAAAGTTAGAAGTAAGTGTCAGTCATAATTGAATCTGTTATCACAACCATACTCGTCAGTTATAATTGACTGACATGTGTTTGTTATCACCAAGGTTCAAAATGTGGCTTGGAGCTCAGTGTTAAGTTAATTAGACGAAAATAATTGCAGTCCGTGCATACTCATTTCTAATTTTAACGTAATTATATATATATATATATATATATATATATATATATTTCGTCTCGTAAATATTATCGCCTCTGTTTTACGATCACTTATTTTAATTTTCCGTTTATTACAGAATTTGAATATTTTTATTCTGACTTTCAAATCCAATGTTGGCTTCTGTAAACGACCTGCCAATTTATCTCGTTCCAACTATATAATACTCGGCAGGCTCCGACTTGATTACATATCACTTTCCCAAGACCATCTACTCCAACGTACCAACCACCCGTGCTTTTTGTCCATTTTGTTTATTCCCAACCACCTGTCTTATTTGCCATATTTTACTATACCGTCCTACGCTCCACCCCTACCGACCCCATATTTATCCTATCTGGTTTCCTCTCCAACCGTTCTTCATCTATTTCCGCAATTATACAATTAATTTCTTCTTCTAACCTAAATCACCAGTGCCGTGTAATAGCCTGGGCAGTTACATACGACACTACGAAAATAAGAATAAAATGAATAAATACTATTAGTTTTAATATTCCTTCGTGATTGAGTATGAACATTAGGTTATTCTATTCGTGCATAATTTCTAAGTGATCTGTGAACTTATTACCATTTGAGTATATCTTCCAATCTCGATATTTTAATCGGTGCCAAGCTAATACGATCACGAAAAAAGAATGTATTCTCCATAAACGATCACTTCATTTGTGGTACATTGCTAAGAAATGTGTCATGTAGTGAACATCCACGCTACAATCGTCGTTTAATTAAGTTCTTTCAATCTGAACTATTTTATATATATATATATATATATATATATATATATATATATATATATATATATATATATATATATATATATAACGTGTCGATTTTTAACATGAACAAGAACAAAAATGTACACTCGTATAAAACATTGAATACATATACACAAGTGAATATTATACATCTGTACCAAGCAGTGTTACCTTTCATGGCAGAGCTATACATAATAAAATTATTAACAAAAAGTAAAAGCCAAAGTACATTACTGCAGTAAAAAAAAAAACTTATAATCCGTTGTTATACATACGCTTAATACACGTAGATACATATAGATAAGTGGTCAAATAAATTGTTAAAAATAAAATTGTAGATAGCGTGCATCAACAAGAAAATCTGTAATGAAGTTAATGTAAAGTATAGTGAATACCTTTAAAGCTAATTATGTTTCATTCTTCTATGTTTGTATTTTTTATATCTTAACCATATCGATTCATAGCTGTATTTTACTACCGCTCGGACAGCGATAAGTGAATTACTGTTGCATCCGCTGCAGAAATTTTTGGTATATGTGCAGTAACTTGTAGACATGATAAATGCAGTATATCACGCATTTTTTTAACTTTGGTATATCTAATTGCGTTTAATGCAATTTGGGAATAGTGATTTTTTTGTATGAAGTTTTAGATATACGATTCAACGATTTCAAACGGGACACGCATATATATATATATAAGTATATAACGAATGATTTATATAACATTAGTTTATTATTTATGCTCAGTTTAGATATTTATATTATGGTTAATATCACTTTCAAACTTCATTATTTTGTCTAAGATAACTGTTAAATATTTAACTTCATTTTTTCAGTTTATAACGGAATTATAAAACGTAATTCCACTAGTAATTAAGAGCCTTCTTCCCGAAAAAAATTATAGCTCCAGTTTTAGAAGTATTCGCGGTAAGTTTCTATTTATCTAGAAAGCTCTTAACTTTTGTAAAGGTCTTTCGAAGTCGACTTTGTACTAATTCTATAAGATGACATGCACAGAGTGATATCATCAGTATAGAATATTATATTCACACCTACGTGTACAGTTAGGTCATTGATATATATATATATATATATATATATATATATATATATCATATATAATAAATAAAAACGGACCTAGTATACTACCATCAGGTATACATACGAGGAGAGTTTATACTTATTTCATGCAGGTTTTGGTGGTGGTTTTTCCTGTAGTTTATTTGCTTTAAGCTTCGTTTCTTTTATTTATATTATTATTTATATCGCGATACACAGGGAGAATTCTGTTTTATTTCGGTACTGGTTCTTATTTTAAATGTAAAAATACACTTTTTATCTATTTTATTTAAGAGAGGATATACCGATTTGAATACTTTTAACGTGAAAGTTACGGTGATCTACATAAATTTTTTAACAAGCAGTGTTAATGCAGTTCATTTTGAATTACTTAATAAATAAAATCACTGTACCAAACTGTATCAAAGACCTTCTCCATGTCAATCAGTAAAAGACCGGTATGTTTGTTAAGATTAAAATTATCAGTTACAGCATCACACGAGGTAGCCCTACAGCATGAATAGTTGATAAATATTTTCTAACCCCGAATTGATTATCATTTAAAATATTGTTGCCAGACGAATGTCGTACACTTTGTACTTGTATTTATGAAAAGTAGCTGGTAATACCGTATACATATTAGGACAACACCATTTTCGAAAACGAATAAAATGGACAATTTTTTGTAAAACGTCATGAATTCAACACACATGAATATGAAAACCTTTAAAAAAAAAAAAAAGAATTAAACAATATACATATATTTGGATTTTTAGCTAAAAACGTAGAAATACGGATTAACTTTTTAAGTTTTAGGGACCGGGTCCGGGGCAATTTATCATCTCAGTTCTTCCACACGTGACAGACCTGACTTATATGCACACATAATCGAATAAATATACATATATGCAAATACACTGCAAAGTGAACCGGAACTATTATTTACAGCGAACAGGACCATTGAACGTCATATCGTTATCACCTGAACTAATAATAATAATTAGCTAAGTCTACAAAAAAATTTTATTTTTACTGATACACATCACGCTATTCAAAACATTAATCTCGATTGCACATTAACTGATAGTCCAAGATATTTTTCTGTCAAACATACGCAAGAAACCACCGTACGATGGATCACAATATAAAGTAAAATGACGAAGCTGACACTAAAAAAGCAACAAAAATGTTCCCAGTGCAACAAATTCCAATACCAATATCCGCAACATTAAAAACAGTTTTCACGATACATGGGACTTAAACTGGAAATACCACTAACAAACAAACTCCGAAACATCAAATCAACCGCAGCTTTATGGAAAACAACCATACCAACAAAACGACATGAAGTTGTGTTAACTCGGCTTAAAAGTGGTCAAACCGCACTAACATATAAACATTTATTAGAAAATAAAACGCCACCAAGATTTTCCCACTGTGGACAATTAACAGTTGAACACATTCTAATATCGTGCATGCCACTTTAAAAAGCATAACCGTCTCAGTCGTTGTATCTCATTACGCGCGGCATTTTCCGACAATCCAAAGTAACTTGAAACACCATCCAATTTCTCTGAAAGCAGTACATATATCCATTTGAATAATTAGTCTCGGTGTCTCTAATCAAGTTGTGGTACACGGCATCTTTAAAAACAAAATAATTCACCGGAATAATTGTGAAATAAATCTAATTCAGTATGTTTTTACTCTAATTTATTGCATATGTATAATAAATATAGAGCGTGTATATTGTTTGGTTTAAAAAAACAAAAAACTGCGCACCCAGTTAAAAACTTGAATCTATGTTGCCACTGGATCAAAATGCGAGTAGAAAGCGGAATTTCGTAAGTTCTTGCAAACTATTCATACGTAACTGTCCAAATTTTTTTTATATATTACGAGATCTCGTCAATTTTCCATGTAAGTACTTTAAGTACATTCGCATCGTTTCAGTTCTATTTACTAAATCGTAAGATGCTGGTTTTCAAGTCAATAAACTAAATTCGAAATACGAACCTACTAATAGTATATAGAATTAAAAATATACTTCAAGGACCCTAAAAAATTATTGCTAATTCAAAATTTTCCTCGCTTTACAGATTGTTTATGTGAATTTTAAAAGTAAATTTCGCATCTCGAAGGATATAAAAACTGCGGTGCTATTTATTATATTTAATAAAATAAAAAGACGCATTGTCACCTTCTAATAAGCTTAGTTGTTTAAATGTATTCAGCGAACCTTGAAAACTTTTATTATCTGTATCTACTGATTTCTACTAGTACCTTTATCGCTGATATAAATTAGTGTTCACGTACGTTCTGAAATTTTAAAACAATGTTACAGTTTCTAAGCTCGGTCAGTGTATGCAGCTGTAGCAAAAGAAAAAATCAAACTCCACGATAAAATAATAAATCCGCGAAAGAAAAATATGCACTTTATCAGGCATGTAAGAAAACTAAAATCAAACAAAACTATTGCCGTGTATTTTAAAAAACAAGAGTAAATCCGGAAAATATAAAAATGATATAGATGACACTTAAAATTAGAACACAGAAAAACTGAAACAACATCCAAATTGTACTAATTCACGGAATAATATAATTAAAAAAGAAAATTTAGAAACTAGTATTAAACTTATATAACACTAGTCCGTATTTCCTATTATTAAACATTAACCCAAGCATCAACACAGAGTTCTGCGTGGTTACTTATCCTTCAACACAGACATACCGAAGACCATTGTAAATATTTTAGAAAAGTCGAAAAAATTAGGAACAAAATGCAAAAAATCAGAAATAGTGCTGAGCGTGTTATTTCTGAGTGACATAATGTAAATAATGGTTACCTGAAGGTAGAAGCGAGAATCATTTAATGAGATTAAACACTTTAATTACGGCGAACAGTGCAATGTACAAGAGTTAATAAAAAACAGTGACATAATTTTTAATATTATTAGCAAATAAATCAGACGTCATTCAAATGTATTTAGTGTTGTCAGAAGTAAAGAACACTGAAATTTTAAATGCGACAAAAGTACAATATCGTTATCCGTAGGCGAACCAAATAACTATAATAATAAGCTTATAGGTTTACCTACCAAGTAACCTGAATGTAACCATATCAAAAAGTGTTGCAGCGATGTTTAGAAAAAAAAAAAAAAAACGAATTAATGGAATAAATAAAAATGTTTTAATTATTAAAATGCAAGAATTAATACTGCCTACTGTTCACCAAGTGAAGAGATGGAAAGCGAAATTAATATAAAAATATTTAGTTCGAAACAATAATACCGAATAGTAATTATGGCAGATTTTAATACAAGATCTACCCATTACGAAAAATTAAGTAATATATAGTTAAATCGTTAAAAAAAAATTTAAAATGTTGAAAAGTATGAATGATGAATTTAACTGTTAAAAATAAATACGATATTAAAACGTTCGAAAATAAAGATGGCAGTAGCGTCGTAGGCCTACTGGAAATAGATTTTTTTTTTTTTTTTAAATCTGATGGTTTAAAGGTATATCGTCTCAACATAATGCAATTCGGATTATATTTGAAAGAATTCGCACTTAATACGTAAGATGTTAAAACAATAAACTACAAAACTTTTAAAAAACAAATTAAAATTATTAATTTCACAACTCGGAGAAAATTAAGCGCATTAATTAAAGAAAACAAATCTAAATGCAATATCCGTGTTGAAGGAAATCGATAGAAATAAAAATCTAAGTACACGATTTTAAAAAAAAAAATCATCTTAAAAATACACGATGGAATGCAGGACTTGAAAATTACACCAAAATCATTAACACGAGTAATGTATAAAGCAAATAAAAAAAATAGCAATAATATCGAAATTAAAGGAAAAGTATAAGAAGGATATAATCGTGAATGAAAATGAAGCTTGAAAAGGATTAATCGAAAATTCTACGAGAATACGTTAAAAAATAATTATGAGAAGTAATAAAAAAAATCAAGTTTTCATCATTAATAAAAAAAAAATAATAATACGAATTACTACGCGATAATCTATTTCTAAGGTTACTCGATACAATTAACAGCGACATAGATAATATATTGAAATTGAAATCTCTTTACTAAATAACCAGACGACGTAATATCTAAAAAAAAAAGGTTCCAAATTCATAAAAATCCTAATCTACTGTATCTACGATTCATAATAAATATCTAAAAGTATTTCCATACTTCCGGAAAATGGAAAAAATTAAACGAACAAACCTAATAAAAATCACAGAATTCGAATTCTTATAAAATTTACCTAATTTTCGAAAAGTGTATGAAAAAATTACGATAAAAAAATTTGAAGAACAGATTTAAAAAATTATTAGTTCAGATGTACATATATATATATATATATATATATATATATATATATATATACAAAGTAAATCTACTAAACAAGCCATTAATAGAGTTGCGTATAATTAAAAAATTCAATTCTAATGGAAATTTTAAAATAATCACATTAATAAGCGTTGACATAAACAAAATGGTCGTCTACTTTAAGCTGTTTAGAAAAAATATAAAAAGTATAATCAAGCCTAGTCGATTTAATTAACTTTTTTCAACGACGGAATAATAAGATTTTATAAAAATATGAAAAGATACAATTAACGTGTTTCATCAAGTACTCTCTTCATGAATTTCCAACGTAAAATGTTTTATAAATCAGATCCACGAAACAGCAGGGTTAAAAAATTAGTACAATATAGATGCGGACAATCGTTTTATTAAGTAAACGACAAATGATAAAATCAGAATCATTATTAGAGAATTAAATAAATTAGAATTAAGTTTAAATTTAAAAAATAATATTCTTTCAACAAAACAGACAAATCAGGAAATTGATATAATATTACTACACAAGTGGAAAAAGTACTATGCAAAAACTAGATGAAATACTCGAGAGTAATAATTGAGGGAGAATCTAAATTTCAGTAATCACATCAATTTGGATTATAAAAAAACAATAATAATAATAAATACTCTTTATTCGATCTCAGAATGATTCTATTCAGCTCCGTTCCGATCAATAATGATATCGAGAGCAGAAATAAATTAAAATCGGATCAAAAGAAAATATTAAAACGTAATATCTAGGAAAAAATTTTGTACCGTGCCGCTAATGTGCTATTGAAGATGTTATAAAACAACAGCGATCGGAGAAAAATAGAAAGTATTAAACATGAAACATCAAAACTAAAGACATTCGTATATTGAAATTAAATGTTGAATACGTTGGAGAGTAATGATTTTATTAATTATAAACCAAATAAAATAATAACGATGTTTAATCACTAAAAGTTTTTCATCGCGAAGCTTTCCGGCAGTTACTTTCAAGCACGCACGATAAATATTACATCTTTTTTTTTTTTTTTTCTTTTTTGAAATTAAATATCAAGCCAAGTGACAGGAATGATCGAATAAGACGACAAACGTACAAAATAATAATGCCTAGAATAGAATGATTATCAAACGGATTATTAACTCGGTAATTGGTCACGCGAGATTTTCGACGACATATTCGGGTTGGAGCGGGGTGCGCCATACAAATAGATCGTTTCCATCCAATTCGGTTGTTTGCTAAATCTGAAGAAATACCGAGACATCTTTAAGATCCATCCTCATAACATCGTATAATCCATGCGCGAATAAATCTTTCGCCTTTTATTACAGATCTACCTCGCAAGATTTAAATTAACAAATAGCGAACAACAACGGCGAAATATTTAAGTTTAAAATATATTCTCCGAAACGTATAGAATGTCCATTTCGACATATACGACTCAATTTATGAAACATGATGACTTAACGTCACCTAAGGAAGTCAAGATGTGCATCAGAACCCTCAGAAACACACACTCTACTGGTCATGATAAAATTAGTGTCAAAATGATCAAAAATTTACCTCGCAACGGCATAGTCGCTCTAGCAATGGTATTTAATTCTTGTCTTCGGCTGTGTTATTATCCTGTGTCGTGGAGACTATCTGTAACTTTGCCTCTACCAAAATTGGGCAAGGATGCTTCCTTGATGAAGAATATCAGACCTATCAGTCTGATTAGTAATAGCAAATTATTCGAAAAAATGTTACTGATTAGACTTAGAAAACATAGCGATGCTAATGAAATCCTTAACAACTTCCAATATGGCTTTCACCCTAACTTAAGTACTACTATACAGTTAGTTAAAATATGTGATCAAATTACCGATAATTTTAATAAAAGCAAACATAGGTAGATTAGCATTATTAGACATTGAAAAAGCCTTCGATACCGCGTGGCATAATGGAATTAAGCTAATCAAATACAAATTTCCATGGCATTTGTTCTCTTTAATTAAATCTTATTTGACAAATAGAAAATTTTACGTAAAAATTAAGGATCACAAATCAAAAATTAGATACGCAGCAACAGCAGGAGTACCTCAGGGAAGCATCCTTGGACCATTTCTCTTTATTATTTACATAAACGATATCCCCAGCATGAAGGAAATTAATATTAACCTATATGCTGATGATACTGCTATAATGACTTCATCATATCGCATTGATACCATCAGTAATAGACTAATTGCTGCAGTTGTAAAACTATCCAAATTCTTCTTTAAGTGGAAAATTAAATTAAACGATAGTAAAACAGAAACAATTCTTTTTACGAGACGGAAACCCAACATAAATAGTTACGTTAAAATGAAAAATCAGTACCTAGATTGGAAATCAAGCATTCGTTACTTGGGAATTACACTAGATAGTAAGCTGACCTTTACAAAACATGTAAACGAATCTATATGCAGAGGACACAAAAAAATGAGCGTACTATTTCCATTATTTAACAGGAAATCTACACTGTTACCAATTAATAAACTCTTAACAAGCAGGTAATATCGCCCACAATTTTATACGCCAGCCCAGTCTGGTCTAGCACCAGCTTAAGTAACATTAACCGACTTCAACGATTACAAAATCATTGTCTTAGAATAGTTCTTAACAAGCCTAGATTTACACGCATTGAAACAATGCACGAAATAATACTAAATTATCCCTATATAGAAGAAACAATAAAGGTTAATACAAGAAAATTTTTAACACGTGCTCCAGGTCTACTAACGTTATCATTAACCAAGTTGGTAACTATGATTATCAGTCTCTACAGGTAAAAAAAATATAAACACAGACGAATGAAACATATTTTACTCGAGTAGTATATCTGTAACTAGTGTTAATCCCAGCATTCTACTTATATTAACTCTATTTTGTGCTTAAACTCATTTTAACTACGATTATTATTCACACAGCTGTTTATTTGTAATCACTTATATTACTCTCATCGTTAGTTAACGAGTAAGCTATTTCATTTGTCCTTTTAATTTTTAAGATGCAGGTTGAATTTTTTCCTGTAATTTTCTTTAACATTGTAATAATTCTAGTTTAATTCTTTGTTTGTATTTATAATTAACAATAAGTGTATAAAGGAATTTCATTTTTTTTTCCGGAACGATATTATATAATTTTAATGTTTGTTTATACTGTACCCTACACATAGAAAATACAATTTTTTTCTTTCTTTTCAAATTTAAGATCGGCCAACGAGTATCAAAAACTGTTGTTTAAAGATTGAAGCAATAATATTATAAATTTAGTTAATATAATAATGAAACGAAAATTACCAATTTTATCTAAAATTTAATAATAATGAGAAATAACCTGGCTGTAAAATAACGTGTAAACACGGTCTGTAATAAAATTCTCTTCCGACTTTCTATAAATTACTAATTATACACGATATTGAACAAAGGTTTTTTACGTCAACTTCGGGTTATTAAAATAAATTCATAATAACCGTATATCGCCACTTTTTGGTATTATTATCACTACTACTACTACTACTATTATCGTTTGTAAGAATGAAATTAAATTTAATTCTTCGGTAAAGTTTTACCGAATATAATTAATGATCTAGCAACTTTTGTTTTTTTTTTTTGTTTTTTTAATAAATAAATTATAACCGTTATTCTATCAATACTATACTTCGACAGAGAAAATATACATTCAAATAATGTAAAACTGAAATGTACGTTTTTCACGCATAGTTAAACAAGAGAAAGAAAACAATATATATAACTATTCGAATTTAAGCGCGATACAACATAGCTCTTATCTCGTCGTCGTCTGTAACTTGATACGGTAGTAAACCTTCTTTATCGCGTATCGAAACCGAAGCGCTCGATTTTAACAAAAGTTCGACAATATCTTTATACTGACAAGTAGCGGCGTAGTGTAACGCAGTTTGTCCTTCATCATCGATTGCGTTTACATCGGCGCCCATTTCATCTAATAAAAACCTCGTCATATCTATTAATTGCCTGTCGACGGCCCAATGTAACAAAGTCAATCCCATATGATCTCTGTCGTTAACAACTTGATTACTACTTTTCATCGACCACTTTACCATATTTACATTATTCTCTTTAACCCAATCGAAAATCGTCTTATTATCGTCGGCATCGTTTTCGTTCGACGGACGTTGCAAAGTGCTAACCGTATTTCCGGTTGAAAAAAATTTCTGCGGCGAACTATCGTCATTACTGCGTTGGTTTGCGTCGTTTTTTCGATAATCGCGCTTCCAATCGGCACGAATCGATGTTAAATATTTTACGTATAACGACGCCGCTTCTTCTTTACTCGTGGCGCCGTGTTTCGACCAAGATTTCCATTTCTTGCTCGCGTCGAATTTATACCAACTCGGTTCTTCCGTACTGCACTGACCGCAAGTAGCTTGTTTATAATAGCCGTATAATTCGATCAATTCGAACACTTTCAACTGCGAATGATTTTCTTGTACGTAATCGGTCGCTTCGTAGAACAGATCTTCCGGTGTTTTATCTTCGGACATGATGATTAGTAATAATCGTATAATGCGAATATTTATATATATATATATATAAATTACTACTGATAAATAGAAAAAAAATAAAATAAAAATAAAAATTGGCGTACTAAAAAATTTTACTAATTCGACGTCTGTATGATCAAATTATTACCCTCTAAAGAAAGATACGGATTGCTTAAAACAGCATCTACACCGCTTTGAGTGCTGAAAGCGACGAACCCGTAATTTTTAGAAAGGCCGGTATTTTTGTCAAAAATTACGTTGGCGCTGATAACGTGACCAAACTGAGAGAAATATTGTTTTAATTCACGACTGCTAATCGTCCAAGAAATATTGCCTACGAATAATTTATGAATATTTCGAGCAGTAACGGACATTTCACGCGATTTTCTATTACAGTTCAACGTATATATATATATATATATTTAAATATCGAGCTCTTCGTAATATTTCGATACAAATGTAAAATCTATACTATTCTTCAACGTGTTATCTCTAACAAATGAAGAGTATGTCCTCTTAATAATTCGGAAAGATCTAAATCAGAATCGGAACCTAAATTTTCTAACGATATATTCTGACAATTCAAATTCCACTTGTCTAATAAACGTTCTAAAGACCAATCGGAATTTCTATCGTGATAAACGGTCAAAAATTTTGCTTGCGGATTTCTTTCCAACAAAAATGATATCGTTACTATAATATCTTCGAAAATTAACGGTTCGTAAAAACAGTCCGAACCGATTATCAAATCGATCGAACCGAGTTTGAATATACTGTTTAAAAACAAACCCCACGTCAAACCGATTACCTGATACTGATTGGATGTTAAACCGTTTAAATTACAAATTTCTACTATTTGCTCCAACGATTTAGGTAGTAATTCGTTATCGGATAGCGTAACGTAAGCTCCGCACTTAGCGGCTAAAATACCAGGTAAAGCGGTACCGGCTCCTAATTCGAGGATATGTTTACCCGGTAATTCTTGACGATGATCCCACAAATACCACGCTAGAACAGGTGCCGATGGCCAAGTATACGAATTATAGCTGGACTGTAACTTCTAAACATAGTACATAAAAAATAAAATTTACAGTGGTATAAATAAAAATTCGCACGACGATCATTTACGTTTAAAACTTATTCACGCTGTATAAATGTTAATTACGGAATTACATATTTTTTTCTGTTCTTTTTTTATTAAAAAGAATACTAAAATGTACGTTCCACGAAGTTGAACGCAACGTGTATTTACAAATTACCAAAACAAAATCTTATCTACAACTGACTTAATTGCACTTAATTATTCGAGCGTATTTCCACGAATACGTAAATTAAGCTCGCTGTACAGTGTACCGATAAACACTCTTTAAAAACCTCCTAATTGTAATTCCATTTAAAGTATTTATAAAAAAGTATAAATTCAAGTTATTTTATTACGCGCAAGATTTATATAATAAAATAGATGGAAAAAAACGACTACGTATTTTAAGTGTTTCATTTATATATATAAATTTCAACGTGGACATTTTTTTTAACGCATGATTATCAACGTAACTTACTGAAAAGTACTTATTAAGCCTTCTTTCTTATTAACCAAACGTATATAATACACGTATTTTACAAATTACATCAACAGATAAATAATTGTTCAACTATACGTAAATTACTCGTATGATTAATTTATGAATAACTGAAGCTTTTATATAAATTATTTTTAATAAGTCGCATAAATTAAGGCTTTAGAACATATTGGAATCTTTCTTTTTTTAGTTTTTACAATTTACCGTGTATAATTCCGTCAAATATTCAGAGTAGTGAAGCTATAAACACCAGTAATATCATAACATTAAGAACCAATATAGTAAAAATACTCGCACACGCGTAACCTAGCCCCGTTAAGAAATAAAATTAATGAACTGGCATTTAAGATAAAAATATAATAGCAAAATAAACGTAGCACTAAGTAAAAACAAACAACTTACTTCTAAAATTGAAATATTCAAAATGTCAACCTGCCCTGTAAACTTATTCACCGACTTAAATGTAAATTGTTTTACAGTATCCAAACTTTCATCAGACATTTAACCTAGAATAAAATTTAGAAAAACATGGTAGGTAGGCCATCGTGTTCACCCATTAACTGGTAAAAATATGGATAGGTCTATGAAACAGATTAACAAAAAAACATTTTTAATAATGGTAAATTATTTTTTTTTTCAACGATTATATTACACATACATAGGATTACTTTATTTTGTACGAACTATCATTTCGTAATTAATTCATAATCATACTTACAATTTTATTTTGAAACATTTTTAAATTATTTTTTTTCTTTAAAAAATTTATCACTTGCTTATTAATTGTTTTTAATTATATTTTAATATACATGAATAATAATAAAATATCAAAAATCATAGTAAATATCCAGTTAGGTAAATATACTTTTAAAAATAAAATAAGATCTATAGTAATAACTGTGTTTTAAATAAATGCTGCGTAATAAAACTTTTGCTAGTTGGTGCACAATACAAAAATTAAAACAACTTAATATTAAATAAAATATCTCTTATATACACTAAAAATGTGAAAGTGACACTATTTTAATTTCATCTTGTGGCACAAAATTAGTATTCTAAATTCTAATGAGCTCAAAATGAACGCTTCAAAATTGGAATTTTCAGCATTATACAGTATTTAAGATTGCAAATTTGTATGATATTTTAAAATATTCACAATTAATTTATTTATCTCATTTTGTTTGTTTATTGCGCCTTGATACACCCACGTCGAGATAAAATAAATTTAGTGTATGATAATTATATACTTACATAGCGGGTGTAAAATTTTATCTTTAATATTTATTTTTAATATCTAGTAGGAAATGTATTTATGCCAGAGAAAATAATTTTCATTTATAGCTAATAATTATTAACACTGACACACTTTAACGCTTTGTCTAATAAAATATTTAAGTACAGGTATTGATCTTATCTCAGACTTCTTTAATAACTGTTGCTAAAATAAATAAAACTATTGAAATTATTGAGCATACTGTAATAAATGTGCATATCAAAAGCCACGTATTTAAAACTTTCAGCGCTGTACCTACATAAATAAAGAATTAATTTCACAATGCAACATTAGGATTCACATTTAATTTGAAAGATTTACATTTAAACTTAATTTATTTACGTACAATAAACGACTTACTAACAGGAAAATAATTACACAACACTAATATGTGATCTGCAAGTATAAAACTACGCCAATAACTTCAGACGTTTAATTTTCGGACATATCGATGACATCTTTTACACCTTTTTAATACAACATAAGATTATTTATACAATTGTATAAACGTAGAAATAAAAAATAACAGCAGTGGGCAAGATTTGTGAGTCTTGAACATAACGAGACCTTAAATTTGCTGTTATGACTTATGTCGTCACAATAATTCTCCAACATATATATATATATATATATATATATATATATATATATATATATATATATATATACATCGTCATCGTCGTCAATTGCTCGTTTTTAATATCGTGACATGATTTGTTATAAACGGGCGTGTGAGTCGCTGTGGATCCTATCCATTACTAAATCTATCATCCCATGTAATGCATCAACTACCTTGACGCTATTGGTCGAAATTCCAAGCTCTGTCTACGTAAAAAAAAGCTTCTTTATTGCAAATAATTAGACCAATTTGGACGTATGGAATCCAATTGTGGTGCTGTGCCAAAGAAAAAAAAACAATTAGGTTAATTATCCAACGGATAGAAAACAAATGTCTTCGGTTTATAACTGGTGCACAATGGTACCAGTGTAATGAAGATATATGTTCGGATTTGGATATCCCACCTATTGATGAAACAATATGGCACTTCTCTACACACACCATAAACGACTTTGTCTTTACCCAAATGAGAAGGCACGAAATCTGTTAATCACTGAAAACGACTTCAAACGCCTTAAGCGTTCGAAATCATATCAACTAACCAAATAGTTATATGTATTCTTTATATAAACCGCTGAAAGTTGTGTAAATGCACACCTCGTCGACTGTGTTAATTTAAGTTCATCACTAGTACTAACTGATACGTTAAGATTTTACTAATTAAAAAAAATCTGTGTATCTTGTTGGAGTCTCCGTCTTATCAAGCGACTTTTTACCATTTCCGTCAAACCAATTTTTAGAGTCTTTATCGACCACTTTCAAGGAATCTAACTTAATGGATCCAGCACCTAGTTGCTGCTATCACAATAAATTATAGCAAGCCGCAAGGCTATTGTCTCTCTATATCCGTACTTTTATACTTCTACATCAAAAGAACCAACCATTGAATAAGACAATTCGACCCCAATAGCAATAATGTTTCTTTCGAGCAAAATTATGCTGAACATAATTGATAACAGATTAAAATCATTCATATTAAAAGAAATATTACAAATTAAACAACTATATGACGACAGTTAAATCACAGTTAAAATAAATAAAATATCCCGTAAATTTAAACCGGAAACTGGAGAAAACTGAATTATCGTATCCGTATTCTATAAATGTTTTAATCTATTTCTGGATTCTGACATCATAATCTAATACTGTACTCGATATAACGCAGGTGTTAAAAAATATATATAAAAGAAATTAATCAACTTGTGATATTTTTAATATTTTATTAGATAACTTTTTAAATAATTTTTTAATTAGAAATGAACGTTATTTTTCGTTTTTACTCGCAACTGCGTTCAAGAATGAATAAGCCTATCGTTGATGTAGAAAAAAACCTTCCGACAAATCCACTTCTAGTAACGATGTATGTCTAATGAATTAATCGTGAGTGATCGACATTTTTGTGGCGTAGTAACTAATTTCGACTTGCAACAATTCCATAATTCTCATCAATACAACCAAATAGATTTTCATAAGGTGTTATTTAGAAGAGCTTTGTTTTTAATATTTAATTTGGATCGTTGATCACAACAGTTCAATGGTGCCAACGTTTGCTATACAAAACTAAAGAAATTTCTAGCAGCGGACTATTATTTATTGATTCAATCCTATTTTGACAACAATAAAAAACTTCATCTACAAGCAATGGGAAGTGATGCATGAAATGAAAAATTAAAAATCGGTGTAACTTTGTTCTGTGGCATAATATGAACAGAGCAATCAGTTACTCAGACGACTACTATAAAGCACCTTGAATAAAAAACCTTACTTGGATACCTGATAAACTGCAGCTTAGAAAAAATGCAGATATTTAATGGAAATATGAAATCGAATTATGGAATTCGGCAGCAAATAGTAATGTCTAACGTATCCAACAATTCTAGTATAAAATTCGAAGAGCAATATGTGATGCTCCTTACTATGTCAACAACATATGTTACATAATGGCCTGCAAGTGCCCTCAGTCATACAGATTTATCTGGATAAATAATAAATATTTCTTGGCACTGAAGATCCAAATCCTCAAATTCGGCAATTCTAAATGTCAACAGTGGCAGATAATCCGGTTCGAAGAACGACGAATAGTCCGGGACATACTTATGAATTCTTCGATTACAAAATGATTTAACTGATAATACAAAACTAACAAAGGCTGTATATGTAATGATATAATGACTGCGCCCGTGGAAAAAATTAACTAAGGAATTTCCTGGCGATAGCTACATGACGGTAAGTAAAGTAATTCCACTTATTAGTTGTGTCCAGGAAGTTATATACAATATTAAGCCTAGAAACGACATTCATTCAATTTAAAGATGAAATAAAATAGCAACTAGCAAAAAGGTCTGATAATATTTAACATTTTAGCATTCTTGCTATTTTAACGGCTCTGGATCCTAGATTCAGATTTTTGTATTTCAAACATGCTGTTTCTAAAGGCAAAGTTATAAGTTATTTGAATAAATATGTTCGGGAACAAAACAATTCGACTATTTCGAGTAACACATCGGATAAATCTAATAAAGATGATGCTGAATTCGATATTTGGAAATATCACAAATAACTAAGTCAAAGTAACATGAAGTATAGATCTGCTGCAGCTGTCACGGAAACAGAATCCTAAACTAAAGTCCACACGTATTTGTTATCTTTCGTCAAACCAACAACAAACAAACACGCAATCGAAATATGGGATGACATTTAATCCTTGTTTCCTAAATTGGCAAAAATAGCTTTACAATATCTTTTCATCGTTACTACTTCTTGTACTGAGTGAGCGACTGTTTTCATAAGCCGAACAACCAATCACCCAGGCAAGAGAAATATGCTTCTGGGCAGTAGATTATCAAGGTTTTTTTTTTTTCTAATTCAATTTCACAATTATTAAAATAAAATAAATAATGTTTATTTCATAACAGTTTTTTTTTTTTCATTTAAATCTTTTCCATTTTTTTCATAAACATGGGAAAAACAACGATGTGTGATTCATACACATGTATGTTTCTAACATTTAACATCTGACATCGACGTTTTTCATAAACATCAATGTTTTTATGAGCGATGTTGTATCCCTAATCATACATCTAATATCGCATATTTACTTTTTAAAATTACAGTTCGAGCACCGTTACAAAATATGCAAGCAGATAAACTATCAAGGATTCAAAACTATTATTTTCATTTTAACGTTAGCTGTTCCTCACGAATAAATTTTTTGATGTATCTAAAATTACAACTAAATTTTTACCAAAGATATGAATTATTTAAAAACAAAAAAATATATTGTTTGTAAGAAAATAAAATATATTAGGAATTTCCTGCGTATTAGCATCTTTAAGTATCTAATCGTTATATGCCTGTTCACAACTTTTACTCTGTGATGCGAGGAATCGCTATCACAATCACCAATGAAATAAAATAGTAAATATGGACTGTGCAGTGTGCATTTCTGCTGTAATTTAGACGGAACGGTTTTGTACTGTATATCGTGTTTGTAATTTAGTTTGTTATTTGTGATATTATTTTATTTATTACGAACGTTATTTACCGGTGTTAAGGTGCGGGTATTTTAGTTTACTTTTTATAACTATGATATTTTACATACCATTAACATTTCAAAATGTTTAACTATGGTTGTGTTATCAGTGAAGTTTCTGTTAAAAACTATTTTAACTCTGATATTTACGCAGAATTGTTATAGTATTTCTGATCACGATGGAGATATAATGCCGTATTACTCCGAACCAGATGGAATTCAACACCACGGCCGTTGTGAATTAATAACGGCCAAATTTTGTCAAAAAATAGAGTATAATATGACCATCATGCCAAATTTGTTTAATCATCAGAAACAGTCAGATGCATCGTCAACACTTCTTCAATATCTGCCTCTAGTGAAAGTCAACTGCAATCCTGATCTGCATTTTTTCCTTTGTTCCGTCTATATACCATTTTGCTCAGTTGTCGATCAACCAATACCACCGTGTCGTTCGCTTTGTATAAATGCTAAAAAAGGATGCGAAGAATTACTGGGCAAATTTGGTATACATTGGCCGGAACATTTAGAATGCGATAAATTTCCAGAAGATAAAATAAATCTTTGCGTCAGTAAAAATACTTCAGACAGTAGCTTCGACGATGTTAAAAAACTGAACAATAACCCGACCGAACAATTAACTAAGCACATTTTGAATTTTGGAAGTAACGTCAAGTATCCAGAATTTGTTTGTCCGTATCAATTTGAAGTATCGAAAGGGTATGGCTATTCGTTTGAGCTAAATGATAAATTGATAATAGACTGCGGCTTACCGTGCGACGAAATGTTTTTTAACGTGGATGAGAGACAGTTTGCCAGAACATGGGTTGGAAGTTGGGCGTTTATATGTTCATTTTGTTGCTTGTTCACTGTATTAACGTTTTTGATAAACATGGATAGGTTTAGATATCCAGAACGTCCGATTATATTTTTATCATTGTGTTCATTAATCGTATCTTTGATATATCTTATCGGTTACTTCTCAATGGAAAAAATCGCTTGTAGGAAACCATTTCCGTCCATAGAAAATGCTACGCAAAAGGTGTCACCAATATCGCAAGGCACAAAAGGAGAATGGTGTACTATTTTATTTATCGGTTTATATTTCTTCAATATGGCTTCATCAATTTGGTGGGTTATACTCGCTTTAACGTGGTTTCTAGCTGCTGGTTTGAAGTGGGGTCATGAAGCGATAGAAGCCAATTCCCAATATTTTCATTTAGCGGCATGGGCTTTACCGGCAATAAAAACTATAACTATACTCGCATTAGGAAAAGTTGAAGGTAATTTTTTATAATATTACTTATTTTACATTTCATGTTTAAATGTTGCGTATAGTTACATAAGGATAATTCCGTTTATAAGGACGAATTTTGAATATAGTTATAGATATGATTTTGAACATCGTGATAAAATTGAAGTTTTCTATTATTTATTATACCTACTTCTTTTTTTTTATTTTACTGTTTATCACGAGTATTTCAAATTAATCTCTACGATTATAAACCTCACGTAAGATAGTTAAATAAACGTTATTTTCATAAAATTTTAAATATACTTTTTTAGATTCAATTTACATAGGGTTTGAACGCTGAAATATTAATATCACCCGTTAAAACTAACATTTAAAAATAGTCACACCAAAAATATGTGTTATATGTTATATCTCCAAAATACACTAATGAACGAAGAAGCATATTTACTAAAACTTAGTAATATATAATTTTTTCTAAACAGGATTACACAAATGAATATCGTAATTTACAGTAAAGATAAAAATATAAAACAACACGTTAAAGAATGCATAAATATTCCGGTATTTATTATTATTAACGCGTAGGAAAATTATTTAGTGACATTGGCCGAGTATTTTGATATATCTGCAAATTTTAAAATGTCTAATAATAAATACCTACGCAGTGTTCAAAAAACACGTTCACTCGTGTTAGCTACTACTTTAATTACTTTATTTTAATATTGGTTTATTACTGTCGTGAAGAACTTAGAATTCATTTATTATTTCTCAGAAGAAAACAAATGCAGCTCCATTGATATTCTATTCAATAACGGTAACCGCGTTTAATATAACAATAAAATATAATATATTATGTTCCAATCGTAACATATTAAATGTTTAATTTGTGATGTATAAATTTTGATACTTCCTCTTTGATTTTTACATTCAGTATTTTCATTGTAGTTTTTTTTTTCAACTTCACTTAATTCGTAATGTGCACTTTCAACGAATACATTGATTCTTATTTCGCTAACAATAGTGTAAAATGGTGCGTTATTTGGTACAAAAATATTTTTCAAACGTATTATAAAGCAACGAATAATTTTATCTTAGATTTTATATTTGCGTAATGATATTAATATTTTGTTGAAAGTTGCACTATTACTATATAAATGCTGCGAAAGATCGAACTATTTATAAAATTATATAATGATGAAAACGAAACAAGTAAAAAATCACTAATTATTAAAGTAAGTAATAAAGCTTTTAAACACTTTCGCTATTTTCAGGTTAAAGTAATTAATAAATAAATTTTATATAATAACGCAAAGAAAAATAATAATATGAAAAATGTATATATATTTAACTAATAATAACTGGTTTTTAGCACATCTGGTTCAAGACTTTAATGAAGTTGTCATAAAATATTTCATTTTCAAACGTGTTAAAGGAAACAAAATTTTTTTTATCTATATTTTAAATTTTTCGAAATATCAAAAGATTACAGTTTACAAAAATACATAAAATAATTCGTATTGTTTTTTTATTTTTATGTCAATTGTTTTATATTTTTATGTCAAATATCACCGTTCTGATGTATTATCAAAACACGCTATAAACCTATTTAAAATATATTTCTAGAATGAAATACTCATTTGTGTGTGTACTTTTAATTATTTCGCTTTGTAAGTTATAAAGAACATTACGCTATATGTAAAAAGGAAATTATATCATATTAATTTTAATAAAAATCGATTGTAGTAAAATGATAAATTAGTAAATAACAAAAAACTACTTTCAATTAATCTATTGAAATATTATTATTATTATCATTATTTGCATATATATATATATATATATATTATGAGAAGACGAAGTAGGTAAATTTAAAAGCGAGAAAGAATATTCATCTAATACACGTTTTACATTAGCTATATCAAGAATCTGAGAAATTGAGAAGTTACGTTGATGAGACCCATAGTATACACGAGTTTTATGCACACTATCTATCTATTATCTATATTTTTATATACATATATATATATTACAATTAAAAATACAATCGCCTTTATTTCCATATATTAAAACATACATTTATTACATATACTAGTTATATAATGCTAATTTGCTGTATTAAATATGATAAATCTATATATCCATATATATATATATATATATATATATATATATATATATATATATATATATTTGTGTGTGTTTATGTAAATGCATGTTGATACGTTAATTTGTAAATGTACTCTGTAACTGCAATTACTGAATATAAATGAATAAATAAAATTCGAATGCACTGGCAAACTGGGATGACTAAGATTTTTATATAAACGTAATCGTCGTCAACTAGTAAAATTTTATTGTATAACACGTCGAAATTATTCCACGTTAATTCTTCTATAATTGAACCTATTATAGAATGATAATCAGTTTTAACAATTTGGATTTAATGATGAATTAGCGTTGATGTTCAGATATTACGGTATTACTGTTAATATTAAGAAATCCGAAGTAACGGCGACTGAAGACTCGAATAAGCCAAAAGAAACTGTGTATTAGAAGCAGTGAAAAATTATAGATACATCGGCGCTTGGCTTAACAACGTCGATGATTCAAACGAAGAATCTAACAGCAAGATAAAGGTAGGCGCAAGTTAAACCATGTACGAAAATGAAGGAAATACAAACATCGCGTGAAATATCTCTCGCGGTAAGAATTAAAGATTTAACGTATGATCACGCTGTATGGCTGAAGCATAGACGTTGACGGTTAAATAATGAACGTTGTTAAAATCTTCAAGACGTTCAGCCGTATACAGCGGATATCGTGCACAGTAAAGAAGAAGAATAAATAAAAGTATTAGATATATTGAAAAAAGACAGACAGTTGTCAGATATGATCGAACGGAAAAAAAAAACAGCGTACTTGTGATACATATTAAGAGATGCAAAGTATGTAGTGCCGTTGACCATAATGGTAGGAAAAGTAGAAGAAAAAATAAGAGTTGGCATAAGAGCGATTTCTCGGGATCGATAGTATACAAAAATGGTCATCTGTGAGAGTAGAAGATTTCTTCCACGGAACAAGAGACCAATCATTTTATCGAGAAATAGTCGCCGTAATTTTTACCAGTGACTGAAAATGATTAAAGGGACAGTATAATTTTGAGCGATTAATTAATTGTAAAATTCGTATCTTTTATTTCTTTAATATTTAATATTTTTTACTAATCGTATTTATAACGATGTGAAAGTGCTTAGATGTTAATTTGAAATTTAATATTTAAAATTATATATATATATATATATATATATATATATATATATATATATATATATATATCGATTTTTCGTTTTAGGCGATGTGTTGACCGGAGTTTGCTACGTTGGTATTTGGAACACTCGAATGCTACGTATATTCGTTTTAGCTCCGTTAATGATTTATCTAACGATCGGTACGATATTTTTAGTTCTCGGTTTCATATCGTTGTTTCGGATTCGTATGGTCATGAAACATGACGGTACGAAAACGGATAAATTAGAAAAATTAATGATCCGAATCGGTATTTTTTCCTTATTTTACGTACTACCGGCTCTGATTATAATAGCTTGTTTATTTTACGAGCAAAATAATTTTCGCGACTGGATGTCCAGTTGGCAACACGACATGTGCAAGTCCGAAAGTAAGTCAGTCTATCTAATTAATTGCCCGGATGGCCAAAAATATCGGATTGACGTGAAACCGAATTTTTCTATATTCATGATTAAATATACGATGTCTTTTATCGTCGGCATTACATCGAGCATATGGATTTGGTCCGGTAAAACTGTCTCTAATTGGAAAGAATTATTTCATCGACTCAGAGGCGATAGCGATTGTCAAGTGTACGTTTGAATAAAAGTAAAAATCGACACTAAAATATTCGTAAAGACAGGAATAAATCCATGCACACGTGTAAATGACGTGATAAGTTTTAATTCCTTTTTTTAAACTGATTATTCAACTTTTTAATTTAAAATTATTTAAAAACAGTTTTTTTATTTTATATATATATATGTATGTATGTATGTATGTATAAACTATGAAAACGTTTCGTGAGATTTACGCAAGATTTAATTAGTTCGGACGATTATTATTAATATCGATTTATCAGTCTGATAAGCGTTTTATATGATAAAAGTAAATTTTTAAATATATGTATATGTATGTATGCATGCATGTGTGTGAACGTTCTGTACATTGTGAAATCAGTATTTACTATGAGTTCAAATATTTTTCTTCGCCCGTTCAATAATTTACTTGCAAGATTTTTACGTTTATTAAGACACACATTCGTATAATTAGGCCGAATAAAAAAATTACCCTGACGTAATTTTGAACGTGAATTAAATTCCGTTATGAAACGATCTCATTTTATCAATAACGGTACTGGTTGCTAGAACGTTCGACTGTCAACCGAATGATTTATATAGCGTTTTCCATCGTTATGCGACTCTCAATTATTACGAAAACCACGATTGACGTACGTAATTCGCGCGCACTCGCGTTGCATATAATTAGTGTTTAGCCGCTTTTTGTACGTAAAAATGGCACTCGATAAGCTAGTCACGATGTTCGTAAACAAACATACGAAAAAACGATGATTAGTTAATGTAAAAAAAAAAAACATTTTTTTTTTTTGCAATACAGAAAAAAATATTTTCCCTACGAATTCTATTTTCTTCATCTTGCAATTAATCGATTGGTCTTATCGTCGTCTGTGGTTTTTTTACGATATGTTATTGTTTATTAAACGGGCACTCGTATACGAGTTAGTCATTTGCATCTCGATAGTTTTATAAATTCTCCGACTTTCTACGACTGTTTCCACTTTGCTTAGATGTTCTTCGAACAATTTCTTTCGGAAGTATTATTGCTTCATTTCTGCAAGTTGGTTTTTCCTTAGTAGTTTAATTTTTTTGTTTCTATTAGTTCTGAGGTGTTTTTTTTTTCGGTATTTTTGAATCGTTCGTACTTGCTCTACACGGCGTAGTTGCGACTTACACATCAGTTATTCGAGGCACGCAATTAGAACAACGTATACCGTGCATCTATCAAGCGTTTACTTGAAAGCCATTGTAAAATAAGTTAATAGTACACATTAGTGAGCAGTTTTGTCGCATGAAAAATTTTCCGTATAATTTCCTGTACTGAATAAACTTCGGATACGATGCTCATTAATTTATCCGCACATTCAGTTTTTTTTTTTTTTTTTTGTTTTGTTTTTAATATTAACCGTAAAACGTTAATATCAATAAATGTAAGATATAAATCTATACGTCTGTTTAATACATTTATCTCGCGTTTGCCTTAATACGCATATTAACGATGTCTTTATTTTGCCTTAATCCTACTTACTTATTTCCGGGTAATGTGTTCGATCACTTTCTTAACCTTTTTTTTTTTTTTGCTAAAGTACAACGCTACGATAATTAGCGCAATCGATTTTTGCTCCTTTATTCTTTATGCGCGTTTATTTATCGACCGTTTGAAAGTTCAACTATCCATATTTTTTCAATTAGTTTTGTTCACAAGCCGACCGGGCCATATTATCATCGTCACCGTCTCATTTGTATAATTCGACAGAAATTCCATCTTGACCAATAATTCTGTTATTCTTCAGTTCTTTCACTACCTGCTACCTCTATTTGCGGGACATGATCGTGTTTAATTAGGCACTAAGCAAGTTAATTTCATTCGTTCCAATCAACAGTTGTGTTCCCTGTTCAACAATTTCTCTTAATATTCTTTCCATGTGTTGCTTATTTCAGCTCGATGTAAAATTATAATCATTTAATTTATTACGCCGTTGTAATATTTTTTTTTTTTTTTATAACGGCTTAATCTCATTTATTTTTGAGTCGCCTAAATTTAGCTTTTTGTATCTTTGAAAAGGTTCATCGCGATAAGCGTACGCGTTTAAAATTGCTATATAAGTTGTGCTATCTATCACGTGTTTTTTTATCCTCGTTGAATCGGTCGTAGTGCTTAGTTCTTGTTGTATGTCAAAAACTTGTTTTCAAATGGTAAACTTTTTTTTTTTTTTTTAAATGGTTACACGCAATAATTTCAACTCTACATTTTCCGTATGCATTAAATCATCACAAATTCTTACAGTTGTACCCGGTTTTCTTTAGCTGCTAAATCTTGCGTCTTAATATTTAGAATTTAATTTCCAGAGTACACGCTTTTAAATTGAGATTTATTTTAGATTCAACCGGTTTATAGTTTTTTGTATAAAACTGCTCCATTTTTTAATGTTGCTACCTTTAACATCGATGCATACGCGAATATTACAGTAACGTACTTATATCTTTCTTAATTTTAACCTTAAGGCGGGAAATTGTTCGATCGTTGATTCCATTAAGGGGTTTCATTTTAATTAACTACAATATTATTTTTCACCGCTAAGCCGACACTATGAGTTGCGAAGTTTCCTAATTTGTATCGTTTCCAGTAATATGTATATTCATCCTTCTCATTTTAACGTGTTTCGCCAAAAGCTGCTATATCAATATTATACCGGTAACATTCCATAGCCAGAAGAACTGTTTCATCTTATTCGCGCGTGATTACCGATGTCGCTTAGTAAACCCCTGACATTTTAATTTACTCTACATAGAGATTTATATTTATATGAATATTTGTTTTGCGATAGTATCTCCATCGGCTCAAAGGGGAACACTCTGTGCGCGGCATCTCATTTATCTTATGTAGGCCTCTCCTTAACTGGGGCAAGCAGGACACGCTAAATAGGACTGCTTGGTAACAGAAACTGCCTACAGACTCGTTTCAAGGACAGTGATAAAACATTCTGCCGCTTGCGTAAGAGACAATTTCTAAGAACTTCCAGTCGCGCTAGTTCTATACATTACTTGTACACATTGAAACAAAGGAAACTAGTTAGACTAGAGATGTAAAGTCTACGCAGGAATTTAACAATGTGGAAAACCACACTTCAACACTATATACATCAGGCGCCGATGGAATCCATTACGACAGCAGATATTGTACACGTTGCACTGAAAAAATAAAGAGAATAAATGACATTAAATAAAAAATAATTTAAAAAAGGCTGAGAATATCACGATTGGCGGGGCATTACAATATATATATATATATATATATATATATATATATATATATATATATAAAATTTCTGTGGCGATGAAAATCTGAGCAAAATGAAATGATCGATTAAAATGTTACTTTTTGATCCGTTCAATGGAACAAAGATAAACAGAATTAGTTTACACTACCGATGTTAAATGAATGTATGACCAATGTGACGCAGTACTTATCATTAACTTAGGAAGTAGTTTTCGTCGCCCCCAGACTAGTCTATCTTGTCATTACTATCAGTTTACTTCTAACATACAATACGTGTTTATATGCGATATTTTCTGTTTTATTTCATTTTATAATTTTCGATATATTCGAAAGAACCTGATTAGTAGGTGTAGCACGTAATTATTCCAAATCGCACTGGCTACTTGAAACTAGTACACCTAACGATTGAGTAGAATAATGATATCGTTGTGCGAAAACCATATTTTATTTATAATTAATTTTAGGATTTATATTATTATTATTATTATTATTATTATTATTATTATTATTATTATGTTAACTCCTGTAAAAGAATTTGTAAATTAATAAACGGGGGATGTATTAGTTTTTTATCATGATGAAAAATGTGCTTTTATTCGACATTCGAGTTTATTTTTAATTACAGCGTTATTAATCGCCGATTTGTGTGCAATATGTTTTAATTGTAATATATAATTTAGTTTTATTTGTTCTTAGAACAGTTTACCGATGTATATATGTATGTTTAATTTTTCGACAACCGAAATAATCAGATTTTAAAATTTTATAATACCTGTTTAAATAAATACTAAAATAATTATGTTCAATTTTTGAATGATGAATAACAAAGTTAAAAAATTGTGCAATTTTTAAATATTTCTGTTGCTATTAGATTTAAAAAAATTTAAATTGATGCACAGCTCTTATTTGCGTTATTTTCTTTTAATAAAACTTAACCGAATAGTTGAATTTACTATTTTTAATGATAAATATCTTGCGAAACCCATTTCAAATGCGTTTTTGGCATCGTATAAGTAATATATAATGGCAAGTTTTCGCATTAAGTTAAATCAAAACAGAAAAGAGGTATTTTTATTTGTTTTTTATAAAATTTCAAATTTAAAAACGATTAATAAACGTATAATATATTAATTTTTTAAATTATTGATTTATTATTACAATTATTTCGTCGCATCACGTTTCAAATTGCATCGACAGTAATTTTCGTCTTCAAAATATAAGTTCATGTTTTCTTTGTAAAGATAAATATAATTCCGATCAGCTTTGTTATAGAACTCTATTGTGGGGTATATATATATATATATATATATATATATATATATATATATATATGAATTTTAATTTACGCGGATTTCATCTACATGATATGTAAAATTAGTACACGGAATGCTCGCACGCTAAAAAGTATCTGTATAATATTTAAAATTGTATAGACATGTGCGAACAAATTGCAACTTACCTTATTGCATTTTTAATTAATAATTTGGAATATTGTAGATAGTACTCTATCGTAGAATCTCCGTATTTAGTTTTTATTATTATTAATATTTTACATAATATATTTCGCATAATGTTGATTTATTTTTATCTCTATTGTATTTGGTATTTCAAAATGTAGATTATATACATATATATATCAGTGTGTTATTTATTTATTTATTTATTTATTTCATATTTTTGTATACATTATACATGTGTATGTATGTATATATTTATGTACACAAATATTTATTATGCTCATTTAAGTACATATTTCATTATTAACCTAATCAGTTAACATATTTTCAAATACCCTGTCAGTACGTTACTATTTAAATAACTTGTATTTCTTATTATTTTATCACTGTTTAAGGATTTTGTAAAAAAAAAAAAAGTTTAAATAATTTATATATTCCGTCAAATATGTCAAATCAGTAAGATCTTAAATACAGTTAAATCATTCCATGACTAATCTGCAAAGAAAAATTTTGATCAAAAAGAATTTTTTTATACACAACGATTTAGTGAACATTTATATTGCATAGTTTCTGGTATATGAAAAAAAATAATATTATAGTTTCTATGTCAGTCACTGAATTTTCACATAAAATGTTTGTTTTACTCGGATTTTATTTTATTGAGAAATCGTCATTTAGAATGAGTCAACTAAAAATTCAGTTTTTCAAATTGATCACTGTGTCAAATAGCTATCGAGAAATATTATTTCGTCCAGATAATGTGTAAAAACGGTGTTGCATTTTCTATTTTCTCTGCAAAATCATATAATCGAGACTTTTTATTGTTAGGTTTTTTTACACTATAACAACGTAATTACCACACAATATTTAATACAATGTATTTCCTATATCACATATATTTATTTCCTCGTTTTTTCAAAAATTGCAGGACATAACAATTTAAAACTGATCTAAGACTTTGTTACTGTAATTAAAATTATAAAAAGTCATAAATATATAAGAATGACATAAAAGGAAGATGACTTTAGGGTGATAATGTTGAAATGTTAATTGATTACGACTATTGATATATAAGTTTTTTATATGCATTAATCTGCGTGTTTTTAAAATAATCAAACAATAACTTGTGTTTCTTAAATGACGTGATAATTTATTTAATAATTATAATTTTTCAGTGATAATGGAATCTCATATATATATATATATATATATTGCGCGTGTATAATTCTTTTTATATAATTAACTAGTGAATAAGAATCTTTGTTTTATATATAATTAAAGTACAAATAACCATATCACTAAGTTTTCATGATCTGACGTTATGTAGTAATTATATATAATATATAACCAATACGGTGCTATATGTACACTATAATATTCTTTTGTTGTCATTATTCAATTATATATCATTACATTTTATATTCACAATTTTATGTAATAAATGTTTGTGTTTTTTTTTTTGTACTTTTTTACTACGTTCAGTGCCAATACAATAGGAGGCTCTTTTCAACAAGATACTAAAAGTAATTAGTCTACAATTTTAAATCTATAGCTACCAGTCTTCTTAATAATAATAATAATAACTATTTGCTAATTATGATATAGCGATACTCGCGTCTAATACGGCTGCTGTTGAAAACCACCTTAATCGACTAGAAAAATAGGCAGGCCTTTGGCGCATATCGTGCAACCCAGTTAAATGACATATAGTCTTCACCAACAAACTGGTAACTGGCAAATTCCACAAGTAGATTTCGTTTGCCATCTCGGAATTCGTATGGATAAATGTTTAACATGGCATGATCATATGGAAAATACATCTATAATGGCTAGGGCTAGACAGCTATGGCCGTTGTTAGGACGAAAATAATTTCTAAACCTGGCCATAAAGCGGAATGTCTGTTTATCCATTATCGCTCCAGTATGGAGATATGAGTTAGAATTGAACAACGAGCCGAAGTAACCTTCGTATAAATATAACAACAACGGTCCATAATTCTATCTGCGTCTTATTATGTATCGAACGACACGTTGCATGTGGACTTGAATGTTCCATATGTAAAGTATGTCTATACGGAACAATACCGAAGGTTCTATGAGAAACTTAAGTTTAACCAAAATCCATTGGTACATCGAATGTTTACTGTCGATTTTCCAGCCAGAGCTTATTTTTTTTCCTCGAATGCTCTATTGATTATCGTTGTGATCCTGTGCACTTGATCAATTGTGGAGTGCTTCCGTCGAAACCCAAACTGATGTACTGGTATATATACTCTTCAACCATAGGCAATAGTCGTTTCAGTAATAATTTCTCGAATAACTTTGATATAGTTGGCGATAATGAAATTGGTCTGTACGACCCTACATCAGCGTCTTGTTATGTTTTTTTACCATAATGATTTGTTGAAACAGCCCCCGGGATGTATTCTAAACGTAGACATGCATTAAACAAGTATGTTAACATAATTATACTTTTTTTTTTTTTTTGTTTTGTGAGTTCTTTTAGAACTCTAGGTAATATGCCATCAATATCTGGAGCTTTGCGAGGATTCATAATCTATTTCAGTCGCTACCTCATATGGTGTAAATATTTTCACTTTTTCGTCCGTTTTATAATTAATGCTGATATTGATAGTTGAAGGCATATTGTGCGGTTTGAATACCCGAGATAAATGGCGAGCAAAGCATTCAGCTTTATCAACATCTGATCTTACCCAATTTCTCATTTTGAACAGATGGAGCATGTGTAATTGTATGTTTAATTTTTTGGGTAGCTTTCCAAAGAGAATACTCTTTATCAATAGGGACTAAGATCTTCGATGTATGCGGTGAATGTTTCTTTGCGAATCTTTTTTACTAACGCGTTAAGTTGGCGACTAGTTCGATTAAATATAGATTTTTATCATGTGGACTCCGTGTATTTTGTCATATGCGTCGGGCTCGTCTTCGTTCAGCGATCTTGAGTCGTACTTGTAATGGGTACGTGATTTCTTTTGATTTACAGCTTTCTGGTTCAGGTGTAGTTGGCTGCTTCGAGAATTGCTTCAATGAAACTTTTTGAGTGTTCTTCCAAATATTGTTTTGTTTTTAATCGTATTCTAAGATTTATTTTCTGATCTAGTTATTCCCGAAATTTATGCCAATTTGTTAGATTATTAGTGAGGTGTCGTTTCTTATTTTTTCGTACGACTGTTGCACTCTGCGTCAAGAGAGTGATCTGAAGAAAGATCAGTTACACCCTCGACGTCTATGTAATTACTTGCAACAGCTTTTATGATGAAAAAATCTACGAGATCGGGTTTTTTTCGCCTGTCGGAAGGCCAGTATGTTGGTTTTCCTGAACTTGCAAAGCTGCACTGAAGTGTTTGTAAGGCTTTCAGAAGTTCCTTTCCTTTTATATGGGCAAGACTTTGATTATGTATTGTAACTCGCCGTGAACCCCATGCTTCATTTTTAGCATTGATGTCTCCATCGATAATAAAGCGATTACCGTAAAACTTTAAAAACCGTACATAGTGATCGTATTTAATATTATGTTTTGGTGGGAAGTATAGCGCTACAATGTTCGTAACTGCACTGCCTATCGTTATTGCCACCGATACAGCCTCCGCATATTCTTCATAGAAATTTGGCTGTTGGTAAGGCCTAATATTTTGTCTTATAATGACAGCTGCACCACCATGCGCTCCACCATCAGGATGCGGTGTGTGGTAAATTGCAAAACCTGTAATTTTTGGGTAATTTCTGTCCGTAAAATGGGTCTCGGAGATTATATCAATCTTGTTAATGTTGAGAAATATCTCTAGCTCTCTTAATCTTTCAAGATTAAGCCCATTTCCACGTAATAATCCGAAGAGAAGAGTCAGTCATTATTTTTATTGTGCCTCTTTCGGCGTTGTTTTGTAATGGATGATTGTCCTCCCAGATTTCTGGTTATGTTCATCTTCTAATTTGCCTAATCTGGTAGATAGAGATTCCGAACTTATAAGGTTTTCTAATGCCTTTGTAATATTATTGAATGCATCAGTAGAAGGTTCTAGCTGTACCTGTCGGCTAATTACTGAACATTTGTCTGAAGGTTGTATAGTTATTTGTTTTTCATTTGACATTACCACTTTTGCGTAGGTAGAGCAACTTTCAACTTGTTTAGCTGTCACTGGTGTTTCCTGTAAGCGCTGAACTGCTGTTAGCTTTAGAGCTCTGAATTTCTTTTCTAACTCGCGATATACTTCACAGCCCTTATAATTAGCTGTGTGATCATCTTTTTTTGCAGTTCACACATTTAAACTTTCCAGGGTCCTTTTCCCTGCAACACTTTGAGTCATGATCACCAGCACATTTGAAGCATTTTGTCAATCCAACTCTTTTCGGTATCATGATTCCACTGTTGGCAGCGTTTACATTGTGGTATTGTACTAGTCCTGTGCGGTGCTTCTATTTTAATATTGCAATAAGCGATATGAGTCAAATTTTATAGCTCTTTGTTGTCTTTAGACTTTAAATCAATGTAGAATAAAGGATAATACTTCCTTTGTCTATCAATTATTTTGTTATTATTGTCGCGGATTTTAATATTTTTGTTAATGTTGACAAGTGGTTCGTGGCCCACATTTATTAATTCATTTTGTATAACTTTTACATCTGTAGTAGGGTGTGGAGTCCTCTGACTACTACTCTATATGGTCTTTCTGATTTTAATTTATATGTATGATAAGCAATGTTTTTTTGTTCTTAGCGTGTGGACCAGTAAGCGGAATGTATCTTCGTTTTTTGGAGCAACTATAACGTGTCCTCATTATTTAGAACCTTAAAGGTGAAGTTTTCTCCAAATGCTGTATTTATGTCAGTGTAGAATATATTGAAGCTCTTTATGCCACTCGCTGTGATTTTAGGAGACAATTTAACTTTTTCAGGTTGTACTTTTTTTGTGTTTGCATCGGCTTTTGCTGCTGCTGCACTTGCGAGAACGTATGGTTTCCCTCTGGCGAAAGTTGGCCAGACTGTTTAATTTCTAGCTGGTGTATTCTGTCAACCAAGGAGTCTAACACGAGCTTATTTATAGTCACGTTTTGATCGTGACATAATTGTTTCAATTCATCTGGTTGTAGGTTTTCATAATTACTTTGTTTCAAATTAACTTTTTTATTGGCACTCACTTCATTTTGGCCATTATTCTCAGATAATTGCCTTTTTATTGAGTACGAGTTGGCGGTTTTCTTTAGTTTTGTTGTCGGCACTTCACGAATAAAAGTGTTCGTTCCATTATCGTCCGAGCATGATTGTATAGTACACACAATGGGGCTTCACACTTATTACTACTAATTGGTTTGTAGATATAAGTATAAATACAATCCACACCGTGTGGCTGCACTGGCACAGCGACCGAAACGAGAAGGTACTTATTTCTAGTAATACTAATTTCCCAATACCGTGAAATATGCACATATACGCAACGTTAAAGATGAGTTGTGAATTAGTAGTATACGTAAATAATTTAGACGGTCGGTTATACCACTACCGTCTGCGTGCATGTGTTATGTTTATACACGACATGTGTTAGTGTAGTTACAATTGTATGTGTGTATAGGTTCCGGTTGTAAAAAAAGTTTTATCGATTGACCAGGACGAACGAATTTGTTCTGATCAACCGAGAATTGATAGAAATATAAAATTTGTTAATAAATTGGAAGAATTATCTCACCACAGCCAATGTTGATAGCAGGTAATCAATACGTCGATAGCGAGAATAATACCGTATATATCGTAAGATAACGATGAACGCGAGTAACAAGAATTATACACGACGCGAACAATGTCGTATAAGTAATTATCGGATATCTACTTTCTCGCTTTTTTCTCTCTTCTCTGTCGAACTTTATGCCGTCAAACTTCTTGTAATTTACATTCTGGGTTCCCTTGATAAACAAAATCAAAACAATCTGTTATCTTTGTTACCGATTCTATCGCAAATGTCACTAATTACACAAATAGAAATCAACATCCAATTATCAAGAAAATAATCGAAATTTTACGTACGGATCACTCACAGCGTTCATTATACTTATACTAGTTACTTTGACATTATAGGAGATTATCTAGAAGTACAGTCGCTAAAAAGAGATGGTTTGTATGCTGCCATTTTTAATCTATCTACTCCAGAAAACATATTTAATGTAATAAAACACGCGCAAAATGAAATACTTTGTAATCGAATATTCCTATTTCAAATAAACTGCGAGCACTCAAACTGGAATATAATTATACTGATGTTAAGTGAAGTAATTCTGCCGATGATTTTCATTTTATTAAAGTTCTACAACTAAACAAGAAATATTAAAAACAGCACTACCTCGCTGATAAATCTGTCTAATCAAGGCTTATAGATTTTCCACCCGAATCTTCTAGTTCATTCAAACGCTATACATTACGTCGCTTCGCTATATAAACTGTATGTTCTTTAAAGATGATTATAGTGTACTGAAGCGTTAAATAATATAATTTATTAATTTGTGACACGGAATAATGAGAAAAATTTGACTCTTTTATGTTTTTACCAACGGACCTTGTAAATGCGAAATATATATGTGGATATCGTTTATAACGACATATCGGCTTTAGCGACCACAATTTCAGGTCCCACGATCGCATCAAGCATTTGTAACGTTATTTTTGACGGTTATAACGACGAATCGGATATAACGACTTAAAAGATCGCATATAGCGACGATCTATTAGAAACTGGTTTGTGTAATTTTTCTACATCACATTGAAATGATTGTAATATCCTGCGTTTCATGTGTTTGTAGGTATTGTCGATAGGCGCCATCATTATTCATATTTTCTTTCTTTTTCGACTTTATCGATGTCAACGTTGTTTTTTGTATTTCGAAATGCTTATCGCTTTGTAACTAAAATTAATTATGTACAATTATGTGTTGTATTTTTTCATTTTATACTCGACGATAAGTAAATATCGATGTGTACATAGATGTTTTATTGAAATAAAAATCAGAATTTACAAATTCAAACAAAAATCTATTTAGCATTTTCTTATTAGAAATTTAATGAAAGAGAATATGTACAGGATTTTTTTTATATGTTAAAACTAGAAAGTAAATACACAGCGTCGAATTGATTTGTATTTGTTGGATTTAATTCTGATACAACTTTTAGTTTCATCAGATGATTTAATTACATTTATGTAATCAACCGAATAATTACAGGATACCTGAAACCGACACTCGATAAAATAGAAATATTACACCAGACGTAATGTAGAAAGTGACGGCTAGGATTAAAAAAAAAAAAAAAAAAAATCTAAGCAATTACAAATTATAAGATACACATCAAATGTGAACGATGCGGCAATAAGCTGACTCAAATCTACAAAAAATGCTTTAACACGAACATTCGAAGATTACTAGAATGGAATTACGAAAGGGAAGGTTGAAAAAGAATGTGCGGTAATTATGGGAACAACCAAATAAGAATTTACCTTCCCATAATGAACTGCCGATTGAAAACGTCAGAATAAAAACGATGACTAGAAGAACGGGCATATGAAATTATGTAAAATAAAAGATGATGGCAGATGTGGTAAGATTCACAGCGTATGTACTAACTTGCTCACTGTTGCTAATACGATGCAGGATGGAAGATATGATCAGAAATATCCGAATAAACGGAATCTTGGACGAGGCAGTTCACATTATTTGATATTGAAAAAAAAAAAAAAACGGGTTAGAAGAAAAGTATATAATAAATTACATTGACCAGTCGGTTTAGGTTTAGACCAACAACATTTTTATATATTTAAGGGAATTTATATTTACTTTATTCAAATTTTAATTGTTTAAATTTTTAAAGTAATTTAAAAGTAAATTTATATTATTTATTGCGCTAATTATGATTACAGTTTTATTTATATTTTAAATACGGCCAAATATGTTCGTATTATTTTAAATTACTGCTGGCTCAAATTTTTTGAAGTTGTACATGTAAACTGTATTCGATTTTTGATTTTTCTCATAGTTAACTTTTGAGAAGTTTAATTGCTAAAATTATTCTAAAATGGCGCATAATCATGGAAAAGGAGGATGTAAAAATGAAGATCACGAAGACGAAAATTTAGAAATGGGCATAAGATACAGTTTATATACTCAAATCGACATAAATAATGTACAGTGTTTAAATGAAGTTGAAGAAGATTCTGGGAAAAAAATCTTTAAACCTTGGGAAGACAGATTTACCAACGAGGTAATGCTGTTTTTAATATTTCTTATTTGTTTATTTTAATAGAACTTTAAAATAAAAATCATTGGGAGAATTCGTAAATAATTCATATAGATTATATTGTTCTTATATACACACCTGGTTTTAGTTAGTTTATTCGATTAGAGACAAGTTATATTCTCTCTCTGATACATTATTTATTAAAACTTGCATTAAAGAATAACGTGTTATTTATTTTTTTAAATTTATGATTACGAAATTTCGTTCCACTAGTTATACAGATCGTAATAGAATAAATATATCGGAATAATCGATCCAGTTTGAGCATTTTTTTCCCTTTGTTATGTAATCTCATTATTAAATTTATAATTAACGTTTAATTACAGTGCGTAGAGAGCGATGTAGATGAAGAATTGTTAATAAACATACCGTAAGTGCGTTTAATTTTACTTTAAATAGATAATCAATTTGTGACCTCGGTACATCGTATTTCTGTTTATTATTTATGAATTATTTTATTGTATTCAGATTTATCAGCAATATAAAATTAAAAGGCATCATTGTCATGGGTGGAAGTGGTAATGTGCATCCGTCAAAAATGCGACTGTAAGTATGTGTACACAATACAAGTAGTTTTGATAATTGACATTCAAGCGACGGACTTAAATTTATATTAATTATGTCGCGTTAATTAGTTCATCTAAATATTTCTCAATTTTCAGTTTCCTAATAATAAAACGGACAATCGTTTCATTGTCACGCCTTTCTTATTTATTTCTATTTCTACATTGAGAGTACTATTGTCTACATTTTCAAACAGACTTTAAACCGGGTAATCTATATGAGCAGTTTTTTAATTATTACAAATATCGTTTTAATTAAAACGGGGGTTATATTTCGTATGAATAATTTTTTGAAGATAAGTTTGAGAAGCAGGGTTTAATAAATAAAACCTAATGACGTTTTTATGTATGTAGTAAGAATAATTACCTTATTTTCGCCCGTACGTTCTATTTAAATAATTTTTATATTGTTATTATTAATTACGGGAACTCGTTATTAAAAATTCGGAAAACTTATTTTGAAATCTTATGTCAATGTCAAAATTATCTTATAAAAAGATAAATAAAAATCAATTGGTAAACGGGATTTAGCCTATTTTAATTCAAATAATCGTATAAATAATTATTTAATATTTTCTTCTTATGTAATAATTTAACAGTAACATTATTGAAAGATCTGGGTACGTACAAATAATAATGATTGATTTGATTTATTTATTTTTTGCATGGTATTAAATTTATATTTTTATGGATACATACAAGTTTTGTAATATTACAGATTTAAAAACAGAGATTGTATGTCGTTTGATGATGTTCAATCACCAGCTGATATCGAATTTGAACTGCAACATGATTTAGATGGCACGTTGGAATATCCTGTGCCGTAAGTATTTATATATATATTATATATATATATATATATATATATATATATATATATATATATATATAATAATTTTCTGATAACATAAATCGTGATCATTTTATTAGTTTCTAGTACCAAAAATCTTATATAAATATATATTGTGGAAATAATTTTAAAATTCTTTACAATATAGATAAAAACGGGCGATGTATTTAGAAACTTTTTATTGAAAACATTCTATTTCTCGCAAGTTTCTTTTAAAATGTTGTACACCATTTTAAACGAGTATTTTTATTGCGAAGGTACATATTATTCCGGATTTTTATTATTTCTTTTAGCAGTTAAAAGTGAGTAGTCGTCAAACCAAAGCTTGATGATACTGTCGTGTATTTTTAAAATATTCCTTTAACTAGAGAAACACGTCTAATTAGCTATGCATGCGATTTGAGTCGGTTGGTCAATTTCAAATTGTAATCGTTTGCTACCTTGTATATAGTTCTGTAGAGGTTATGTAGTCTTCGTATATTTTCTTATATTGCTACTTATGGTAAGAATATATATATATATAGTTCACATTTGAAACGTAAATACGAAAATTATGTAGTTTTGTAACTTTATGCGTGTGTACGTGAATAATACTGTGTTCTTAAAGCTTAGTTAATATTCATTAGTAAATAATTTTTTTTTTTTTTTTTTTTATTAGAGTGGTCAAGTTTTGTTCTGTGTCCAATTTGGCTGTCCACTTCCCGACTAATTTTGGCGATGAAAAAACTGTAGTATATTATATTGGTTTACGTGGAGAGTTCGCACCAATTCAGCGACAAAATATCGTATTAGCTACGTACGAAACTCGGCCTCAATTGAAAGATCATACGTTACGTCACATACAAAATGTGCCTGAAATTTTATAATAAGGTTTTTCGTTTAATCATAAAAAATAACGTAGAACTGGTTTTTATATACTTTTAACGAGCGCTTCTGGAGGTCGTTAAATTCTTATTATTATCATTATTTTTTTTTTACACGAAATTTTCATCGTGTAGGTGAAAGTTTTGAAATTTATACATAATTTAATTGTGTTTATTTATTATACGAAAATTCCGTTAGTAACCCGCGAAGTATCTAAAATTAATAAATTTCTTATGTGAATTTTTGTTTTATCATATTATTATTTTTTAATTCTGATATATTCTCGTTGCCGATAATTAATAATGAAGAACGCGGAAAATGAAAGTAAATTAATGGCGAACGGATCAAAATTCTGGAAGATTTAAGTTATCTAATTTACACGAATAATAATGCGTAAAAATCTTACTATGGATTTACCAATCGAATTGCTTGTTTGAACGGTGGCCGAATGTAATTTATTTACATTTATACGATAATTGTAGTTTAATACTTAAGCGAGGGAATTGCCATGTACCTCGACATATGTTTCCTGTCTGATTGTTGTATTTCTTCAGTCACATATTTCATTCCGAGACCCTTATGTAGTGTCCGGTTAGATATATATATATATATATATATATATATATATATATATATATATATATATATATATATATATCATGGTGCCCCTATCAACGAACGAAGTAATTTATTTTGTAAGCGTTGAATCTTATTCGCATTACTTTTGGACGCACAACCCCGAAGTTCAGCTGCATACATCCATATTGACTTTAACACCATTTTATAAAGTAATATTTTGTTAGCAACTTTTAGTTGCGAGTGTGATCCGAGCAATCAATGACTTGCTTTATGATTTAGCTCCACTATTTTCGCTTTGATAAAGCCATGTAAGAGTTTCATCTAAGTGTACTCCAAGATATATCTGACGGATTTGTCTTGTTGTACTCGTTTGCCATTTACAGATTAATTATGATATTTCTGTTTTGTAAACATGATGTAGTTACTTTTGTTTTCGTTTTCCAGTTATGCGACCATTTGGTAATTTTATTCAGCGCAGTTTGTAGAATTTTTGTTGCATTTTCTGGACTGTCATGTGTTGCCATTGTCATCAGCAAAAGTTGCTAATAATGTATCTTCAGTTTGTGATATATTATACGTAAACAGCAGGCATAAAAGAGAACCAAGTACACTAGAAGCTTTTCAAACACCTTGGCCAGGATCGAGAGGAGTGAAATTGGACGACATTTAAAGACATTTTGAGGTTTACCCGGTTTTAGTATTATTATTAAATTTTTTAAATTTTTATTGTAGACGTAACATAGCGTTATAAATGTTAGCAATGATTTCCTCGGTAGTTCTTTCAGAATTCGCCCGGTTATTAGATCAAAACTTGGCGACTTCCTGACATTCAGTTTTTTTATTATCGCATATAGTTCACCTGGCGACGTACTTAATTTTGTTTATTTGATAGTTTAGATATTTATTAAGATATTTTTCCATAATGTTTTCAACAGACAATTTTACATTATGGGGTTTAAAAATTTCTGATAAGTGTGAAGCGAACGGCTTTCTCAGCATCATCCACAGTCCAAGTCCCATTATCTGTTTTCATCGGTTCACTCCTATATATCGGGTTTTTCCCATATTTTATTGCTCTACACAATGAATAGTTATTATCCTTCGTTATGGATAAATTAATAATATATTCCTTAAAGGATATTCGTTCTTATAATTTTGATCTTTTGGTCTGTCTGTTCGAAGCTGCTTTATCAATGGAAGATCTTGTTTGAAGCTAACGTCTCCTCAACTGTCTCTTAATAGCTGTTTACGCGCAGAGTTAGGAAAATGTGTGCTTCAACCGTGGTAAGCTCTTACATGCATATCTGGTTTGTAAATAAGTTAACGGCACATCGTCTATGTTCTTAGTGGAATTGAAACATTTGTGGAATCTTCTAGCAGATTTCTGAGTGTATTCCAATTTGTGTGTTTATTACATAGCACTAATTTATTTTCCTTAGACCATATGTGTGCGTTAATAGAACAACTGAGTGATCTGAATACGGAGATAATTTATCATTATTAAAATGTAATTTCTGGAGATACCTTTTGTTCTAATGTAAATTCGGTATTTTATTGTTATCTGTTTGGCCAGTATGTGTGGGTTGGCCTGTAGATATGACGTCGCATTTATACGAGTGTCAATAGCTGTTTTTAAAGCTCGTCCTTTAGGTGTAGTTAAGCGCGAAGCCCGGTACATGTTTTTTGCGTTGAAATAGCCTCCGATAATAAAACGATTTCCCATTGCTTTGAAGAAATCTATGAATGTGTATGCTATGCCTTTGTGACCAATAAGTCGCTGCCAATGTAATGCATCTCCGAGTTTTATTGCGACACATATTGCCTGCAGATAATCTTTTTCATACGTTTCTTTGACCCACTGATGATGGCAGTATCTGCGTGAGCTTTTTTATCTGGGTGTAGAGTTCAGTAAACGGCATAGTTTGGTATTGCCATATTATCAGTAAAGCGGGGGCTTCTGATATCGAGTATCATGTCGATGTTATCGTGCAAATAATATTCTAATTCATTTCGATGTTGTAATAATCCATTTTGCATTCCCCATAGAGCAATTTTAATAACACGTTACACAGTAAGTAAATATAGAAGAAATAATAAATTTTAAAGTGCCCCGTATAAGGTTATAAAAGGTTATGTTTATATTTACTATACATAATTTGAAATTGTTAAAAAAATCGTAATCACCGATGGAGAAGAAATTAAACGGTTATCATGCACTAAGGAGTAATCGCATTACGCGTTGAATTTAGTATATGATCCTTAATAAGAGCATGTTTAAGGTAGTATGCGTATTGTGTAGTATGTAGAGGGACATTTAGTGCGCACATTTGAGATACCTAATAAATCGTTAAAATCGGTATACAAAACTCCAAACTGGATAACAGCGCGTGATTACGGGACGAATAAACGTTTAATACAGAATTAATTTATTATTAACATGAAGAAATTTTTTTTCTGTTAATTAGTGGATATATATATATGGTAGATGTGCTTTTGTTAGCTTTCACATGTTCAGAAAAATGTAGTCTATTATCCAATATTAAACACCCCCCCCAAAGTAAAATAAACATGTTTAGGTCACTATGGCGGAGTTAACTCTATAATTTCAGCGGGTAATGTAGGGGCGAGTGAAAAATATAGTATCCGTTTTATCGCAGTTTAATTCAATTTGTCGTTTTTTATAATAACGTAAGATTCGAATTATTCTCGTCTGTAACTTATTAGTAATCGCTTCAGGTATATAATAAATACAGCTGTATCGTCCGTGTACAGAGCAATCTAAACATCAGATAGATTAGAGAAATCGAATAAAGAAAGGGACCTAAAATATCAACTTCACCGCTGAGCATGTTTTCATAGTAGATCTGGAACTGGATCGCTATGAATAACATTAGTTACATGATGAGGGATTAAAGAATAGACCTAAAGCCTCAGATGACTGGTTTAATGATGGTATAGTATAGTATATATCTTCTACTAATGGATATAAACATTTCTAAAAAAATATGCAGTTCGTTTTTCTGTATAATGCTGCTGGAAGAGTTATCACGTAATAACGACGATGTAGTCAAAGTCTAAAATGCTTGCAGTCGTACGTTTCTAATTATTTTACACACTATATAATATACGGCGACCCAGAGAGAAGGCGAATGTTTTTCTCTCTTTTTTTTTTAATATCTCGAAAACAAATCGACAAAAATTTTCGAACGAAATTTTATTTAAAAATACGTAAACGAGAGATTAGCTTACAATAATTTAATCGTTCGGATAACCGTCATTTGCAATTCATTCCGTGTTTACAAATTTTTGAAGACTTTTTCGAGCATAGGTCGCTGAATTTTCAAGTCTTCCATATCTCGTGGAAAACGCGTCTCTTAAAGCGTCCCCGCAAAAAAAAAAAAACCGCGTAACTTTGAATTTTTTTTGGAAACTCTCTGTTTACACTAACGTTTTTAACGCAAAATGCGTGCTTCTTCTCGTTATAGAATGCCATGATTACGGGACAATAACGAATCTCTCGTAAACGTGGATGTTACCAACTGCACTATTCAAAAAATAAAACCGTCCGTCTTCTATGGGTCACTTAGATACGACTGGATAAAGTTTTTCCGGTGGTAATTTCTTTTAAAACGAGTAATTTGTCATAGCTAAACTATTAAAAAACTTTAAATATCACACGTTAATAATACGTTAGACAAGAATCGATTTATTTCGCTAACGACAAAAAGAAATTTCGACAAATATCGTGTATTTTTTCCGATATAAAAACAGCGAATATACGAACGATCTCAGTAAAATAAAGTAACAGCTATAAAACGAGTTACTATGTGAAATCAAAAAATTGCACGTAAAACAGTTAATATAAGAAAAATCGAATTGAGAGATTAGCTTACAATAATTTATGGAACACAATATCGTTCGGATGACCGTCATTTGATACATTCGTTCAATGTTTACAACATTTTCGAAAACTTTCTCGAGCATAAATTTTTGAAATTGTTTCAGAAGTACCAGTTTTCAGGTCTTCCAGATTTTATGGATGTGTTTCACGCGGCTCTTAAGGTATCCCCACAAAAAAAAAAAAAAAAAAAAAAAAAAAGAAATTCTTGAACTCTCTTTTTGCACTGTTGTGATCGATTCACGCCAATGCGCTCCTTCTTATTATAAGATGCTATGATAATTGAAACTGGACAAAAACGAATCTCTCGTGTGTGTGTGTATACTAAATGCAGTGCACACGGTTTGCGTTATATCTTACCAACTGTGCTATTCGAAAAACAAAACCGTCCGTCTTCTCTGGGTCACTCTGTACTTTGAATATAGTACAACTTTTTATTAGATAACTAGATAATTTGTAATGCGTTCAAAATGGAAACATTTTCTTATCAACGGAGTGTTTATTAAACGATTTTGACGTTTAAAATTGATGTATCATATAATTGCGATTGAAAGGGTTAATTTCATTTCAGGTTGAAGCAGCGGGCCGCTGGGAGAACTGGAGGAGAGTGAATAGTTTGGAAAATTTCCTACCGACGCAGTAAAGTGTATTCACGATGTGATTGTTCAGAAAATCGTAATTATTAGAGCGAGCGATAATGCGACATTTCTCACAAGTTTTAATAAAACGTAATCAAACACAACTCTGTCGAGCAAACGATAATAAATAATATCTATTAATTGATAAGGTAAGAACAAATTTTGAAAAAAAAAAAAAAAACAATAATAATAATAATAAAAAAATTGATTACTCTCGTCGCATAAGATTTTATTATTGGGACGTGAAGAAGGATCATTTTTCAATATAAGGAATAAAGAATTACGCGTGATAAACACTTTTATAAAGGAAATGTTTACTATTTATTTTTAAAGCAAATAACTAATAAACGCGAATATATGTTCAACTTTTCTTTTTTTATGTAAACAAATACTATAACACTAACATTTTATAGAAAAAACGCGTTTTATTTTCAAGTAAATTATTATATTTAATAACTAAATTAACTAATTAAGCGCAATGGTAAATACAAAAACATTTGTTGACTTTCTGAACATATCTAAAGTTAAACTATATACAACAAATCTAATAACTATTTATTCTGAGTAGAATATATTTTAATATTTACACTAAACACGATACTATAAACAAGCTATTTTTATTTCATATCGATGATAAGAAAACAATTTTCGTATAATAATAAAGCAATTAAAATTTAAAACTAGTAACTAATTATATTAAAAATTTCTGCTCTCATCTAGAAACTGATGAACATTTCGCAATAAGTCCATTATAGAAACCAATACTTTATTTAATTCTTCTTCCGCGTTTTGAGGCAATACGCCGTTCCTAAAACGAAAAGATTTACTTTTTTATAAAATTTCGAAAAAAATTGCACTCGATACCTAAATTTATCGATAAAAAACATTTGTCGACGCATAAATTCTTTAAATATCATTATTATGTGTAAAAAAAAAAAAAATACTCTTCTTTATTAGGTTCGTCGGAAAATTGCGGATGGTACTTCAAAAGAACGTTCCTTATTTCATTCATTTCTGCCGAAAAATAATCATAGAATTCTCTATCATGTTCTACCTGCGCTTCTAAAGCTTCATATAAACGCATCATTTCATCAATCTGCAACATGATTATGAGATCCATTACACATAAGTCTGAAAACTTATTATAATATACAATGCTTATACAATTTCATATTAGTCGCAATTTTCATATTTTAATTACATTTATTAATGAAAATATATATATATATTTTTTTTTTGTTTTCAAATGAAAATTTTTTGAAACGTGATATCTTTAACATTTGATAAACTTGACTTACTTTTTTCTTCTGTTCACTTAAAAAGTTAGTACATAAATCGACTAGAGCTGTTTTTTCCTCAATTTCTTTTTCAAGTTCCCAACACTTATTTAAAGTATTCTGTTGCACGTGAACCAACTGTAACTTTTCGCGAGACCTGTAAACGAATTTTTATACGCTGATATCTTTCGGTAATAATTTATTCACGAATCTACACATAACTGGAGTAATTCTTATACATTTCATTCTTTGGAAAATATATACGTATTAACCACTATACAATAATAAAACCAGTTTTGTACTTGTTATTCGTTACTTTTAAAATTTTACATGCATTTTTCGATCGCGCGATCATTTATTGAATAAAAAGTTGAATATATTGGAGAGTAGTGATTTTATTAATTAATTATAAACGAACAAAATAAAACACAATCACGAGAAGATTTTAATCGCGAAGCTTTTCGACAGTTACGTCATTTTCAAGCGCGAACTAAAATTATTACATCTTTTTTTTTTAATAAATAAAAAAAAAAAGGAAAATGACGCGACTAAAAACTTTTAGTGATCGTGTTTTATTTTGTTTGTTTATAATTAATTTATTGAATATTCTTTTATTTTATATCTCAATAATCGATATTTTATAAACGCGGTTTTCATAGTTTGCAGTGTTCTAATTAATAATTTTTTTTTTATACCGACTTATTTATAATGGAAAAATAATCACGGTTTAAAATCACGATTGTATGAGATTAAAGTTATTAATGTACAAAAAAATTCATTTCCGAAGCAATTTTATATTGTGCGCGCGTTTATTTAAATATTTACAACATAATCTTAGAGTGAAAATGTACGAAAACATAGGGTGTTAAAAATACAAACTGCACGTCCTTCGATAAAAATGTATATGTCAAAACAATACCGTAATTTATAAATATATTAACTTACATGATTGATTCAAGATGCCGAATAATTTCACCTAGATTTTTTGAAAAACAAACTTCTTTTTAATATTGAAAATAAATATATTGCGATTTAAAACGGGAATTAAATAACAATTTGGTAGATTCCTAGTATACTCGTAAAACACCGATCTTCGCAATTTTTTTTTTCTCAGAAATGTCAAAAATTACTATTTTTAACGAGCTGTGAAATTAAAAATCCGCGGAAACCATATAAAAACAAAATGAAGTATATCAATGACTAAAATAAAGAGAACATAACGAAATTACGTAAAAACTGGGACGGAAAATGTAGAAAATAATTAACAGTTGATAAAACTAGATCTTACCGTAAATTTCGATACATCACTCATACGGGTAATGTGACGTTCAGGTGTTTTTCTTTAATTCTACTTCTAAAACCTGACCGGATTCTAACCTAACCGAATTAACCGCTACCTTTTTCTAACGTCATGTTTCCTTTAACCATGGCCAGCCTACACGATTTCATTTATTATTTTAACGTAATTTTTAAAATAAAAGAATATAACTCAATCGACACTACCGCTAGAACGCAGAAAACCCATGTTTTATAAAACATAAGTAAAATTTGAACACATTTATTATAGAAAAATTTTCGCATTTTTTTTTTTTTTATTTATTTTTTATCGTGCTTAGAGAAGCAAAATACGTCAATTTATTCAAACCAGCTCGATTCTGAGTTTTACAAGTATACTAGAAATGAGCTAAACTCATTAATGTGTCAAACATACGCCGTAATATAAACACAATGTATAATTACAGTATCCGTGCAAGACTGAAAAGAAAAAATTATTATGCGATATTAATACATAATTTATTTATAATAAAACACTCACAGGTTTTAATCAATTTTCTGCGGATATTTTAAAATGAAACCTAATTAATACAAAACTCGAACTTAAGCCATAAACTTCCTTCTAATAATTCAGTATGACTTGCACGAGTAATTTTATTTTATCGTACAAAGTATGTAATACGGGAAAATTATGAATTAAAAAAATTACGGAAAATTGTTACTAAATTACAAAAAAATAGCCATTCTACGTCCTTGAATTTTTTTCTCCTTTACGCTTGGCCATAGTACAAATTTATTAGAATGTATAGCGATGCGCGATGGAAATTTTACTCGATTATTAAAATTACTCGATTCACTCGATTCGTTTTCGCGTTCTCGATTATTTTTATTCGAATGCAGCGCTCGTCGAATAATCTAACTTGGTACGTCCTCGTTCTCGATGATTACAGACTGACTATAATGCAGAAGCCTGAAACTAATTCAACACATCGAACGAAAATGTATAACACGCGATGCGCCAGTACTAGCGTACTTATATTCTTAGCCTTCTCCGACTAGTGTGGCAGCACAACTTCCGTATATAGATATATATATATATATATATATAAAAATATGTATATTCACTAAATTACCTCATCCGTATGAAGTGTATATATATGTATGATATATATATATATATACATCTTCGACAAGTTACCAAACGTCACCACTTTTATATATATAGGTGGCGCGCGCATCGATAGTAATCGAGAGAAAATATCTCGAGATCTCGATTATTTTTGCCCGAACTATTTTCTCGATTATGAAAAAGTTTCGGAATCGCCCATCAATTGTTAAATATTGTTTTACTACGTTGCAATTAGCTTTTACTCTTTCGAAATTTAATGACAATTTTTAGGAAAATACTTTTTTCTTTTCTAAAAAATAAGTTTTACAAAAAACACGGATTTAAAACCACATAAATTTCCAATTAACTCTTTCGGTCATTTTGTGCCCAATTGGGACATGCTACTTTAAAGGCCTATAACATATTAAATTTATATATTTTACAATTGTATGTTCCCGCTTGGGAACGCATTTATTAGTTAATAACAAAACACACCCAAAAACCCAACAAAAAAAATTGTTATTATTGTTTATATTTAGTGTTATGAAATTGATGATTTTTGAGGTTTTTTCAGATTTGTTTTTTTAACTACCACTATAAAATTTAAGAAAGGCGAAGATAGAAAACTAAAGTAGAAGGTGTGTAGTTTTTATGTAAATAACTAGTAATATATCATTTACGCTATATAATTTGGTATATGTTTTTAACATCCATGCAATAGAAAACATCGTATTATGTTTGAATGTATTTATTTTAGATGTCAACTATTAGAGATTGCGACATATTATATTTACTAAACGGTGATGACTCAGATATCGAATTTTTAGAGGGCAGTGACAATGATGAGGATGATACGTTCGAACATATTTGCGAAAATTTAGTTGAAGTTGAGGTGTGTAATCTTTTCAAATTCTGCAGTAACTAGGGGCTACCCATCATGTATGGTATAATTAGGGGATGATTAGGAACAAAACAAAAAAAAAGTTTGCCAAAATCCGACTAAAATTCGCCGAGTTATCCACAAATATCCATCCCTATATGCAACAACTTGCCGCGCGGAAGTTTAGTTCGAATGTAAACCCGCCTTTTAATGGCCTCCGCAAGTGGGAAGTCTACATAAAACAAAAATATCGTTAATTTATATGTTATTTTATATATATATATATATTTAAAAAATACGTTTAAGTATATATTTCATCGGATAAAATCAAATTCGTCGAAATGACGTCATACTGCAGTTGCTGTTAAACTTACGCCCGCCGCTATAAAAATAATCTCGCAGTTATATATATATATATACACATATACTAATCCGCTGGCGAAATATATGTATTTAATAGGTTTTCCTATGCCCATCTAATTAGTTAATAACGATTTTTTTCGTATCTGTAATCGTAAGCGATTTATAACGCAAAAAACCTTATATATATATATATATATATATATATATATATATATATATATATATATATATATATATATATATATATATATATATTTATATATATATATATATTGATGATTAGGAACAAAACAATATATCATGTATATATTAAAAAAAGATCGATCAAACGTTAATAGGCTACCGGTATATATAGCTACTAATCCGCTGGCGAAATATATGTATTTATTTAATCGATTTTCCTATTAGTTAATAACGATTTTTTTAGCATCTCTAATCGTAAGCGATTTATAGTGCAAAAAACCATATATATTATATATATATATTGATGATTATACACATGGGGCACAACATTCCACAGATAGTTAAAAACTATAATGATGCTATGGATGGAGTGGACAAATTGATTTTCCTCGTGTCTCTCTATCGAACACGTTTAAAAACGCGAAAATGGACTTTGAAGATGTTTTTTTTTTTTATGCTATTGACATAGCAGTAACAAATTCTTGGTTGGAATACGAAAAGTACGTTAGTAATCTAGATATCTCCCAGAAAAAGATATTAGATCTTATGCATTTTAAGCTTCATATTGCTGACTCTTTAATACTAACAGAAGGTTCACGGAAACGAGCAAGACCTGGCCTGCAGGATGTTTCTGAATGCTAAAGTATCAGAATTAAGACCTGCATTAAAGATAATTCGTGATAAAGTTGGGCATTTTCCTGTTCACACAGATGAGCGTGGTCGCTGTAAAAAGGAGGGCGGTAAAGGAAAAAGTCGGTGGAAATGTTGCAAATGCAATATCCATTTATGTTTAGATAATCGTAAAAATTGTTTTTATAATATTCCTAATTAAAATCGTAATAAATATTTCTTTGTGTGCTATTTTTTAATCTACATTAATTAATGTATTTGTTTTGAATAAAAACGTGAAATCTTACATTCTTTACTGCTGAAATTTTATTAAGTGGAGTAAAAATGTTCCCAATTGGGCACACCTTTTTTCTCGGCAAGAAAGAAGGTGGGGAGAGTAAAATTTGCATAAATATCTTATTTAGGTGTTCCACAATTAGCAAAACTAAAAAAAAAAAAAATCGTTTGTAAAAAAAAATAAAAATGTGTAACCGAAAGATTAGTTTAATATTATTTTTATTCCAATTTTTGCTTTTGACGCGGTGGTTTGCTTGTTAATTATTGTAATTGTCGTTTGGTTGAAGATGAATGTTTAATATTGCGTTTATTTCTAATTTTTGTTCAACTTAATGACAATGCGAAAGATAAAAGAGTCGGAATCGATTGCGATTGGCATGGAACATGGAGATAGGGTAAAATTTAAAGTGAAATTGATAATGATGTATCGACTAATGAAACTTGATTGATATTAAAGTCGGTGACACTCAGAAATGCTGAAGAAATTCTAAGACAAAGCGATATGATTTAAAATAAATAAGGATTAACCGATGATATAGTATAATTGTAGAAGAAACCGAGGCAATCAGTCAATAAAAAGCATGATAAAGAATAACGTATATTTAACGATTGCTGAGACGAAATATCGGGGAAGTAAATGTGAAGTTAGTGATGTATAAAAGCGAATTTCAAAAATTAAAGAAAATAAATGCGTACTATTTACGAACGAACTCGTATTTGAAAAGTTTACACATTTTATTTCTAATTATATTTATAACTTTTATCGTACTAAATTTATAAATTTTTATATTTATAATGTAATTTGCAGATACATATTATGTAACTGCAAATTACATTATAAATGATGTTTTTAACTTTACATCATTAATAAACCATTATCGACATTTATAATTCTACTACACAGTTTACGTGTAACTATCTTTAAATATTAACTGACAGTAATTTTTTCATGTATTATTATATTTACAACGACGTATTTGGTATTCATTTGTAATAAATATGTGATAATGCAGTATACTACTAATTCTGAAAATATTTAATATAATTCCTAAATATTTAAAGGCATTCGAATATTTTTATGTATAAAACTGCGTACTGTCATCAATTTTGTTCCGTTTAGTAAACGTATTTTATTTCTTCCGTATTTTCAATAGGTAAATGGTTAATAAATATATAAGTTTATTCGTAACCTTAATTTTCTTCTAAATAGTAATTGCGTATCTATTCGCTCTTATATTATTAAATTATTTCTTGGTTTATTAATAATGAAATTTTAAAAGGTAGATTTTATTTTATTTAAAATATTTTAATGTACAATTGACATTCTAAAATATTTTTATCAAAGTACTAGTAGGAATGCGCAAATATAATTATGATTCGGAAACCTGGAAAACTTCCTGAACAACCGACTTCCTATCGACCGATTTCTTTACTTCTAATACTCTCTAAAGTATTTGTAAAATTTAAAAAAAAAGGATTTAAAAGATAATAGACAAAGATCAAATAATTTCAAATCAGCAATTTGGTTTTCGAACTGGGCACTCAGCAGTACAACAGGTTCACAGAGTGGTTAAGAAAATTGAAGGGAGCTTCGATAAGAAATATGCTCTGCAGTATTTTTGGATATTCAGCAAGAGTTCGACCGGCATCCAGGACTACTTTACAAATGTGAGATTTTGCCTGATCAATATTATAACATTATCAAATCCTATTTGGATGAACCAGATTTTCGAGTTGTGATAAATGATAAAACAATCATCTTTACGCAAAATACAGGCAGGTGTACCGCAAGGGAGCGTATTGGAGCCTCTCTCCTGTACTCATTGTTCACCAATGATATACCCATAAATGAAATTTGTAGCTACATTTGCAGATGATACGGTAGTGATGGCATCTCATCGATGCCCAAAAAAAATTGCACTATATTCAAAATGTTATTGACAACATAGTTGAATGGTCGCATAATTGGAAAATTGTAATCAACGAGCAAAAATGCAATCACATCATCTTTACTAAACAACGTATTGAGCGCGCGATAAAGATGAAGTTACGATAAATTCGAAGTCATTCATGCAAAAGCGATATCTCGGTGTTTATTTGGATCAAACGTTAACCTGGCTGAAACATATAAAAGCTAAGAATATCGAGCTAGAACTCAAGATGTAACAATTGTATTGGCTGATAAGCCCTCGCTCGCAATTAAATATCGATAATAAATTAATATTATTGCAGAGATGTGTTTCGGCAACTAACGTAGAACGAATTCAGCGCATGCACAATAAAATACTACGGTTGATAGTTGGTGCTTTGCGTCTCCAACAGATCATTACACACCGACCTACATGTGAGATAATGTCGCTGAAGAGATTGAATCGACTATAGACATTTATCAAGACTACAACATCATCCAAATCCATCGGCAGCTAACCTACTCAATGAAGAAATACCTAAAAGATTAAAACGGAAAAGAATCATAGATCTGGTTTGAGTACAATCTAATATTACTCTAAGGCGGTTGGATTTGCGAATGGGCAAAAGCCTCCATCTCCTGATATATACCTACATAAAATCCAGTAGATGATTGCGTTTTTAATCAGTTCTGGATTAGAGGGAAAGAAAATAATTTTTTAGGCGTGATCCCTAAGTAATTATAGATACATTAAAAAAAAAAAAAAAAAAAAAAATGTATTATCGCTACCTGTATAGAAGTTCAGTTAACGACCTAAATCAAGTAATAGATTCATTCGCTGTAGATAAAAGTTAACTTCTGATAAAACTTATATAATCATTTTTTTTTTTTTTTCATAAGCAGCTTGCGTTTTTCTGTTCGTTCACAATAATTTATGCCGTACTTTTGATAACGGACGAAAAATTAACCGCAATATATGCTACGATTTATATTGCGACTTGTTGACGTAATATTTTTCGAAATTAATTAAAACTTCAACATCATGAAAAATCGAACCAAATTATGTATCGTGTTGTTCACATTATACTATTACGAGTCATCATTGGTGATGTTATAATTTTAAAAAATGTTTTAATATTACTCGAAAGTAAATTTTATAATTTAACAAATTTCGGATATAAAAGTGTTTTTATAAGAAGCGAGGTTATTTTTTTATATGTAAGTTTACAAATCGTATTAAATATACTATGTTTACAAAATTAAGATGTAGTTTATACACGGTTGGTATATACTTATACTTAAAACGAAGTCATCGAGATCCTCATATAAAAATTTTGACAAAGTCGAATTGCTCGCATTACTACAAATATTCACGCCACTGTTGTGAATATTGGTAGCAAATACCAAACTGGAAAAGTTTGGAAAGCCGTTAAAATTTTTTTAACAATAATGTCCCACCTCAAACATCATTCTTGTTACACCTAATGAAATATTTTTCAACGTTAAGGCACTGAAGAACAAATATTCAACTCGTATAGGTAACATACCTACAATTATCATCAAAAAACTTCTTCGAAAAATTACTATAATTGAAATAACGAACGTAACAAACGTTAAAAGGGCGTATTATCCCATAAGATAGAAAAAAGACAAAATTTATAACACTTCCCAAGTCCGGTAAGGATTCTTCGATTATTAACAAATTAGTTTACTTAGTTGCTTCATGCTGAAAAAGTTATACTCACTAGGCTTAGACTCAGACATACGTAATTACAGATATTCAATTCGGTTTTCAACCCAAACATTCCACAACTCAAGTGATCCGTATCAGTGACTATAGTACACATAACTTCAATTGTAATAAGCACACCGGTATGGCGTTGTTTGATGTCGCAAATGCATTACTACGTGGTACGTATTATATTTAAAATGATCCAATCTAAATTTCCTCCATATCTCACTAAAATAATTTATGCTTAAGTAATAGAACATTTTAATAAATGGCTATAAGTCTTCCATTAAAACCTGTTTATTACCCGGTGTAACGCAAGGAAGTATTCTAGGTCCAATTTTGTTTGCATTTTATTTATGTTATATTCCAAATCTACGTAGAACTTGTTCTATACGCCGATGATACTGCATTATTCTGCAGCTCATACCATCCGCCACACATAATCGTCTACAAATAGACATTTCACGTTTATTGCAATACTTAAAAAAAAAAAATGGAAAATTACTTTTAATCCATCCGAAGCGGTATTTTTTACGCGCAGGCGACCAATGCTGCCACCAAATCTTACCGTTGAAGACGAAGATATTGCTTGGTCCAAAAACATTCGTTATCTATGTATAATCCTAGATAAGCGAATGGCATTTGCCGATCACATTAATTACATTAATGCTAAGGTTAATAAAGCAATTAGTGCAATTCAGTTACTTTTTTGCAGAAAATCATTAATGAATCTGGAAAACAAATTAATCCTCGATAGAACTCTTATCCGATCAATTATTACACATTTCTGTCCCGTTTGGTTGCGGCATGTTTCCAATACTAATTTTAATAACTTACAGTTAATACAGGACCGATGCTGTAGGATTATTCTTAACGTTCCTCTTTACACAAAAATTACAAATATGCAATAATGAATTACGATTGCCGTTATTTCTAAAAAAATTATATTCTTTAACTCGCTCGCAAGTTGTTTTTATTAATTGTTTCCTACATGGCAAGCGAACTGGTTAATGCCGTTGTTAGATACGATTCCAGGGAATTACATCAAATGTACAGTAAATACATCGAAGACTAAAACATTATTTGTTGCGTTTCATTCTGCATAATATTTAATCGTATTTTTCTTATTTGAATGCATTAAATCGTTCTCATTTATTTAATGATCATTTCATAACATCTTTATTTAACTCATAATTTTTATATAACTTATAATTAGTTATTTTTTAATTCAGGTTTTATTTTCAGATTTTTTACCGTAATCCCATTACTTTTTTGTCTTAATATAGTATTATTTGTACGTGTATATTACATATTACCGTTGTAATGGGGGGGGGTGATGCAAGTACCCGAATTATTTACTTTTTTAGTCTATTATGTTTCACTTTGTAAATATACGTCCGTTGTCGTTGATAAGAAATTGAATTGGTAAAATGGAACGTAATAGAAATTTATCAATAATTGGCATTTCTCGGAAGTATTTAAACATGAATTTCGATAAGGAAAAAAAAAAAACCATTCGGCAACTGTTTTTTGTAACGATAACGCTTTCAAGTAATTATTATAGTTAGTCTACGCACTTTTTTCAAAACGACAACAATATAGGTCGGTATCATTCAAATTGTATCAAATAACTCAAGTAACTTATACGATCGTTTTTACAGGTGCATAACGAACTGAATGGATCCATCTAATGAAACGTATCAATTTCGGAGATATACTTTTACAATCGAGAATAAAATCGTAACGTATTAAATAGAACACAATACAGTATAGACTTGACCATAGAAAGATGTGTGTTCATATTTTAATAGTAGGACATTACATATATTATATATAGTTGAGAAACTCCCTTTCAATTCACATGACTCTCTTTATTATTCTAATGCAGTGAATTCTTTTGCTTTTCTGGAATTTACACCAGATGATATTAAAAGTGCCATTCTGTCTTTACCGAATAAATCATCTTTCGGTTCAGATGGCGTATCAATACTTCTAATTAAAGAAAATATTCTCTTTTTTACACATTCCTTAACTTATTTATTTAATGAGTCAATCAAAGGTGGTAAATTTCCTAATGTTTTGAAAACGGGCATTATAACTCCCGTTTTCAAAAGCGGTACCAAATCTGAAATTCCTAATTACAGACCTATTTGCGTTCTTCCAACCATTTCCAAAATCTTTGAAAAATGTGTGGTAAAAGTAACATTTGCTTACTTAGAAAAAAAATAATTTCTTTAGTACAAACCAATTTGGATTTCACCAAGATAAAGGAACTGATGATGCTCTTTACGAACACATACACTTCATTACAAAAAGTTTGAAAGCTGGTAGATCGGTATATTTTGATTTACGCAAAGCATTTGATACTATTAATCACAGTATTTTACTTCAAAAGTTACACACGGTTGCGGTATAAGAGGTTTTATGTACAATTGGTTTGAATCGTATCTTTCGGACAGAAAATATCTAACAAAGGTAAACGGTGTTACTAGCGAGAAGTATTACAACACATTACGGAGTTCCTCAAGGTAGTATCCTTGGCCGTTATTTATTCTTAATTTATATTAATGATTTGTGTAACTTAAAAGTAAGTGGAATAATATTCAGTTATGCTGACGATTACTAACCGACTCACGATATACGCACATTTTGCAGAGTTTAGTCCAAGATGATGTAAATAAAATTATGCACTGGTTAAATGTAAACAGACTTGTGTTAAACACTGAGAAAACCAAATATATAATTTATACTTTCCAGCCTCAGTACGATGAGAATGTTTTATCTATAACTATTGATAATATGTTCCTAGAAAGAGTACATGAAATTAAATACCTAGGTGTGATTATGGACAGTAAATTATCATGGCATAAACATACGTTACATTTATGTTAAGAAAATTAAATTACTTATTTTACTATCTGAATCAAGTTTTCACTATTAAACATCTTTATCATCTGTATCTAGCATTGTATCAGCCCGTTTTAACATACTCTCTAATTCACTGGGGTGGTACTCCTCAAACACATATTACTCCATTGCGAGTACTTCAAAACTCATTATTTAAATGCATGTTTCGTAATAATAGTCCTCAGAAAGTTAAACCTTTACCAAAGATAAAACAACTTTATGAAATACACTTATTGAATTTCGTCTTTAAAAATCGGTCTCGATTTTCAATTAGTAGGTGTAATAGTAACACCAGAACGAACTCTATAGAATTTGCTAGTGTGCCTAGATATAATAAATATCACACTCGCCTACAATGCAGATATATGGGTGAAAAATTATTTAATTCTTTACCTCTCTTATTAAAAATAGACCTTAAAAATTACAAACGTCGACATAAGCCCTTAACTCGTTTTGTTATGAACAGAGAGTATCATACTAGAACAATTTAAAGAATAGAAGTAGTTTATTATACGATAGAAATACTAGTACTTTATAATGTTAACAATTGCTGCCTCTTTGGTTTTGAAACTATTTATTTGAAATACAACGCCTGAAAAATGTGCAAACAAGAGAGTACATGATAAATGTGCCGCTATATCCCCTTCCTACCCCTCTTTATCTAACAGATCTACTCCTTGATTTATTCCTTTCCTCTTTAAATGTAACGATTCACTGCATGGAAGATTTGTAGAAGTTTTAAATTTTTTGTTTTTCGGAGTATATACTTATTTTATATTTAAACCTTGGCACGCGTGAGGTGCGAAACATATTTATATGCTATAAGCTCCACTAAATATTTATTATATGTATGTATGAAGTATATTTTCTTGTGTACAGTGTCGAGACCAAATGTGTCTATTTAAAATTATAGTAGTAGTAACATTTGATTTAGTGTAGACATTTAAAATAAATTTTGATTATACTAATCTGTGTGTATACTTATGGTCATTGGAACATGTGTGCAGGTATGCTCACGGTATTGGGTTATATTGTGTCTGTTCATGTACATATTTATAGGCGGTTCATGTATCGATATTTGTGTATATGAATGTATACATCATATGTACACGTGAATTGTTATGTGTCTATTTAGGTGTGCATGTATGCTTATGTGAAGGTGTGACTTGAAGTCTGTGCATATGTTAGCAACAATATAATCTTTATAAAATACTTGTATTTGCCATTCGCGCACAGTGTTGCGCATGAGCATTTTGTTTATTTTATTAATTTATTGTAATTGTAAAACAGATGAAATATATTTTATTTATTATTATTATTTATATATGTATTATAATAATTCGATGTATTCGGTTCGATGAAGTTGACTAATTCATTATCATAATTGTCTTCGCAGACGAGAATTCATATGTTCTTGACCAGCCATGACGTCATAATTATCGGTATCCTTGAAAATATTATAATTGAACGTTGTTATATCCAAGCCTAGTGCGTTGCAAGTCCACGTGAAATGATCAACAGGATGTGCGGTTATGATGACGTCTTTTTTGCCTTTATTTAAGCGTGGAAGTTTAATCTGAGATAAATGCAAATGAGCCGGTACAATGGAATTTTTCAACGAACCCAATTGTAACTTTTCTCTCAGCGATTTCGATAATTTCTACGTAATAATAACTATTATTAATATCGTTAAACTAGATACAACGAAGTATCCATCATTATACAAAAATTAAAAAAATAAATAAAAAGTATGTTCCAAACTTCATTTATATGAACAAAATCCACATACTTTTTAAATGATGCATACTACATTTTTATTTATCTAAATATATATTTTTTGTAATCAATAATCAGCACTTACTGAGCTGATAGTATATATATATATATATATACATCATTAACGTATATTTTAAATATGCATCACGTTACGATAAATGGTTATATTCAAAGTTGCGGAAGAAATTATATAATCTACGAAATAAATGTCAGAATGAAAATACTAATATCAATAAATAATTACTTTGTTTCTTAATTTTAGGTTAATTCCTGTGTGACACTTTATTATATATATATATATATATATATATATATATATATATATATATATATATATATATATATACTTAACTATTGAAAAGAAATTTTACTTACAACGTTAATACGACCTCATTATTATTTAATTATTATTTGTATTTTTTCACACGTTTGTTACACTAGTTTTAAATGAATACGCATAATTTTAAATATTTCATAACCAAATAAAAGATTTTTTTTTTTTAACATATCACTTATTCAAATGTTATACAGAAATTTACACGCTACCGCTGTTTTCGTTATCAACTTTACGAAATTCATGCGAACTACCTAAAATTGGAAAACGATTATAAAAGAGTAAACGATTGTTGTAAGCTTTGAATTATTCCTCTATCTAACATCGTATATTCGCAACTTTTCTGCTTCTGTCTCGACTTGTAACTTTTAATAAATGACTTTTACCATCGATAGCGATTCTTTGTGAGAATCGGTAATTCGAATTAAACGTTACACCTTTAGCAAGGTTCGTACATCCTACATTCGACGCTTATGTAATATGGACTTTATCTGAATCTATCTGTGTTAATTGATTCCGGACCGTGTGCGTTTTAATACGAATTTCATTTTATAATACATTTACAAAGTCCCGAACAAAAGTTTCGTAAATTTTAACCGGAATAATGTTGAATATCTATTTCTAACTTAGATTTTAAACAGGCCGCAACGAATAATGATACGGCTTGATAACCATGTCGCAGTCGTCTTACTATACCGTAACCTTCGTCGATGGGACCTTCGTCGATGGGTGACTCGCTCAAGGTTTAGTACAAAAGATCAAGTGAGATAAATGCTATTTTATGGATTAATCAGCGATTAAAAGTTGTTGAGTGCACATCATAGCGTATGGACGATAGCATAGGTCTCGATTAAGTATTCGCCTTTCAGTTCCATTCGATAAATGTATGTTTTTTACGCGCGAAGCGACTAGTATTTGATGACAGCATGGCTTCGCGCATATGATGTCTAGCGAGGTTCTGACGAATTTAAGAAGACACGGGTTTTCTTTTAGGCAGAATCGGTTTCTGAAATTATTCGGTGATTTCAGTTCTGCTCGTATGTTGCGGAATTCTCGAGTTGATAGAACGATGAAGAATGAACCATTAAAATTTTCCTGGAAAAAATCTTTCTTCCAGGTAATATTTGGTTAATAGTATTGGTAATAGCTACTTTATTTAGTAACCCACAATTTATCGAACGATTTTTTGACGCCTAAAAACATTGCCGAATAACAGGTTTTTCCGTCGAAACGTTGATTTATTACATCAACTATTCTATGTATTAGTTATACGGCGCTTTGTTGCTCCCTGAATCTAAATTGTGTAATCTGGTATGTTTTATTTTCGACTAGCAGAAGTTTTACTCTTTTAAATAATAACTTTTTCAAAGAGCTTCGAGAAAATCGCGAGCAAACTTATATACCCTTCGGAAGGCTTATTATCATAGCGAATTTTCGTCGAATCGGAAAATAACCGATTCTGATAATTGCGTTATGTACGAACGTTAACAATAATTTTTTTTTTTTTTTTTTTTTAAATTTAAATGTTTTTGCGTATATATCTGTTCATTTCCGTAGAAGACTGATTTTATCGGGGTGACATTTGGTACGGAGCCTGAAGGTAACTTTCTGCTTCTACATCTATTGTCCTATCGGTACTGATTTCATTAGGGCGAAAAATCTGTGATCGGAGCAAATGTTTCAGCTTTTTCCTCATCGTAGCCACTGATTGGTTTTCTTTATAGTTGGTTGTATTTAATTATCTCTTTTCACGGTTTTTGCAGCTTTCCATAGGGAGTAATTAGTAGGTTCATTAGGTGTTAACGTCGAAACGAATGAAGGCGATATTTTTCATTTGAATAATCTTATTTTTAAGCTCTTTTGCTAGCCGACATTTTAATATAGATTTTTTTTTTTCACGATTTTAAAATCTTAAAATTACAAGGGACGTACTTAACAACTAGTTCGTACAGTATTGAAAATCACCTGTTGCTGAGATGCGATCGGATTCCACATATTCACTAAAACCGGAATACCGGCTACCGTTTGTACCAAAGATCCGTATATATTGTCTCCGAGTAACGGTGAAAGAGTTCGACTCGCCAAATATACTCGTACACAATGATTGCCTACTCTACTGATCAATAATTGAACGAGGCTAGCCGTCCGATCTTCGTTGCAACTAACGGTATTGTGATGAATCTTTACTTGTTTCACCAGTCCGAGTCTACAAGATCGCTTACTCCAATCTTCGATGAAATAAGCCTGAAATTACGATGCTAAATTTAAAAAACGAACATAAATTTAATACGCGATATAACATTTTTCGGTGAAACTCATATTTCCGTTTACGCCGCTACTAAGATAAATATAGCCACGTTTTTTAAAAACAAACGAAGATCGATTTAAATTTATAAATTATAATATCGACGCATATACGAGTAAAAAAAAAAAAAAAAAAAATTCTAAATGAATTAAAAAGACGGTGTTTTTAAATTTCTTTTTAATTTAAACATAACTATAAATTTTCATCATCTTGAATTTTTTTTTTTAATGGGGATGCCTTTACAGCTTACCCAACGTGATACGTAATAATTACTAACTCATATTTTTATAAACTCGGACAACTTCTCTAGAAAAATCGCTATGTCCGGGAACAGATGTACTCGATATTACGGATAAAAAAAATAAAACTGCGTGTCAATGGTAAGAACTTGTATCAAACATATAAAGTGAAAATAAACCATATTAATTGCTAAATATGTAATATAATTATGCATGATAATTTCCTATTTTGCGAAAAATAAATTTAAAATATTCGATAGCATAAAGGTAGACTAATCAAAATCTGAAATATATTCGGTTTATCTCATGTTTTTAAAAATTAATTTTATCTATCAATCCATCAAGACTGATAAACATTACAATTGTTAATTGTTATTTTTATTTTAGAAACACGAAAACACGATACCTTTTTGGATTCCGACTGTACACTTGATTTTTTAAATGTTAAACCTAATTTACATTTATATTCCTCAATTGACGGAATTCCTACACAAATAGCTGCGAAATTATAATGGGGTTGTTTATCGTCTGCAAATTTCTTGACAATCTTATCTTTTAAATCAACGCCAGTTGTCAAGACGCACACGCCGGAACAGTACCTATTAAACGAAAAAATTAAAATAAGAAATCAAGTAGGATATCTTTATATTTTAAACGCATTGTTGAAAAATTTATTCTTATATAAAAATACAGAGGCGCGTCGATTAAAAAAAACCACTGGCGGTATAACGTGAAAATGAAAAACCGACACTCGACGTCGAACAATCGTATGAAATGAAATTCAGTATTTAACGGAATTTGGAAATGAAAAAAATCATTACTAGATTGCATTTTATAAACATAAAATTATCTTCTTCAATGCGGATGTTACGTAATAAGATAGTCAAATAAATAGTATTAAAACTAATTTTTTTTTTTTTATTCCAATAAAAATATGCGCTTTTCTTATTATCCAACAACGGTTGCTATTTTATAAAGTAGGTAATTTGTATTTAAAACTATTCGTAATCTTATATTAACAAATAATAAAAAAACAAAAAAAAAAAATTAGATTAAGTCAAAAATATTTAACACTTGATAATAAAATGTTTGAACAAAAAATTAAACATGTAAGAAAAATATATATTACCTTTCAGGCGACTTGGCCACTACCAATTTTTCGACTTTTAATTCTTTAGCCAAATAAGGTAGTGTTTTTTGTAGACTTAAATGATTCGTGCAAAACATGGAAGGTGATGTTACTGAAATATTTTTCTTTCGAATCTCCTCAGTTTCCTCGTAACGTTTCAGTCCATAAGGTTTATTTACTGCAATAATGCCTGTTAAAAGTAAAAACGTGTTAAATTTATAATCTCAATAGTTACAAAGAAAAATAAGCGAAGGAACATATATATTGTAGCGTTGTCAGTAACTAAGCTGAATAATGATTGCGAAATTAAATTTACCGGTTATTATGCATTTAGATCTGACGAGAATCGTAGAGCAAGCGCAGTTGTGCTACTAATGAAAGAGCACTTAAAAATTGAAATTCTACTCAGGTCAAGCGTGTACCGTAAAGCTATCAGCATTAACATTTACATTAATAATAATAATAATAATAATAATAATGCTAATATAATAATAAGAATATTACTAATATTACATTGGCATTTTTCGATTTACAGACCTCCAAAGCGTGTGTATAAATTTGTAAACATCAAATGCCTAATGAAAACACCTTATACTTATTGCCTATTTTAACGCCGAAAGTAGAATATAGATCTGTTTTAATAGTAAATCTGCCGACATTGTTTTATATAATGTATCCATACAAGGTAATTCTTATATTTCAGTTCTACGTAAATCAATTTATTTTCCTGGTAATGAATTTTTGAAACCTAGTATTTTGAAAAATGTTATAACTGCTACTATTTTAGTAAATTTCTCCTTCCTTTAACCATAACCATATTTTTATATTTTTTTAATTTTTTTTTTTTTTTTTTTTTTGGGGGGGGGGGGGATTTAGCTGAACCTTAGCAGATTTCAATTTAAGTATTATATACTAAACTACAATTTTAAATAATATTGTACCTTAAAATAAAAATAAGAAATAATACTTTATAATCGTAGCTTAATAGAAATAAATAGGGAAAATATGGAGGAAAAACGGTAAAAGATATCATCAGTTTATTAACAAATATTTGTATATTATAATTCAATTGAGAACGATTAAAAAAAAACGTGGTTTATATCTTCCAGGAAATTTATAGAAATATGTCTAGACATTATCCCTGATAATCACCATTTGAAAAATTTAACACTATACGGGAATGACCCATGTGCAATCTATAAATTTAAGCAACAAATCGACTTACTTGATGAGGGAGGATTGATACTGGAATACGAGCATACTGTGGACATACCGGAAGATGCGTCTAAATAATACTAAAATATTTACCTTTTATTGAGGATTTCCAATATTCATAACAAGAATTGTGATAGTTTATCTGAATTTTGGAGCGTAGATCTGATGATGAAATAAATGGGTGTGGAATGTCTGACAAGGAAGCCTTCGTCGCTTCATTAAGTTTAAATCCGGAGTGACTAGGAACAAAATTCTAAAACACCGCCTAGTCGTGTAATTTTAAGACATTTGTCCGATATATAAAAAATATCAATGGGCGAGAATCAAATCTGAATGGATAGTTCTGTATAGCTAGGAGCGAACTAAGACGATCACTACACACAACGTGCTTGCCTGTATCACCGAGCACATTAAGGAGATAATCACTAGCTTCGTCAATAGCCATTAACTCGGCTGTGAAAGCGTCCGGAGGAAATTTGAATTTTTAGACTATAAAACGATTTATTAGGCATATTTTAAACAACTCAATTAAATAAATTTTAAAATAACTAAAATAATAAATAAATTAACAATGAAAAAATTTAAGCATAGAAAACAGAATAACAACCCTGAGGACAACAATGGAGAATTTTACAGATCGGCATATTATGATTTCTTAATATATAATTTAATTAAATGTATTCAAGTTTTAAAATTAGCGTATATATAAATAAATACTAACCATCGTTATTATATAGAATATTATTTTTTAAATAAAAAGCAACGTCTTGATGACTCTTTAAATAAGTTTTAAGATATATATGTTTACAATTTTCATCGTTATTTTTTTCACTACTTGTACTGAATTGTTGGGCTATAATAAAGATATTTGATTTGCGATATATCAAAATACTTTTTTTCAGCATACTTTAACATTTACACAAATTACGGAATTATCGGTAAAACAGAAAAATGAAAATATATTTTTTTTTAACATGCTATTTGTTACATGCAGCCAACATTTATTCACGTAGCGTATAAATTGTTAACATTCGAGCATTTATCTATTATAGTAATTTGTCCGTATGTCAATACAAAAACCGTGACATTTTAAAATGACATAATAGATATTTTCGTAAAAAAAATTGTTACCAAAACAATTATTGCTTTTATAGCTAATTTAAACAGGCAGAGAAATATATACCTCCCTTTACAGCGCCAAACGTGTGGTTAAGTCCTAGATCTAGCGTTTGGTTCAGCATTCACGTATCCTTCCTGTTACACATAGGACACCTAAAAATCCTACGTCACTACCACTACCTATGACGTCATTGTTATTAAAACTTTTTTGTATTATCGTTGTTATGAACAAAACTATACATTTAATTTTGAAATACTATAAATCAATTTTTCTTGCCTATTCAATTTCATTTTAACATAACATCATATTTATTATAGTATAATTTTAGTTTTCCTTTCAGTTTTATATGCTTATAAGCAGTTAAATAAAATTACTTTTAAATATTGGGAAATGAAAAACTGAATATAAAAATGTAGGAATGTGCGTGATATAAAATTAGGATTGTATATTAAAACATTAAATTTTTTAACTTTAATACAATTTAGCTAAATATTCAGTTTCCCTTAATAATTTTAAACGTTGTACTACTTGCAATAAACTCGGATGTGCTCAATAATTGTTCTATTCCATTAGGCAACAATTAATTGCTTATATAAATAGAATTACATATCAAAAAATTAGGTGTATTTTTAAATGTTGCCATTTTTCTCCTTTATACTTATATTAAAAACATTATTTTAGTTACCAATTCATTAAAGATAACTAAATTACATTTTGTAATACAAATAAATTTTATTATTTTCAATAATTATGTTTACACTAATATAAAAATGAATTATATTTTTGTATGTTGAATAATTACTGTAACTAAAATAAATGTAACACTTTTTCAACTAATTCCCTATATTTAATTAAAAAAAAAAAGATGATTATAAAATGAATGTATCTGTCAGTTAGTAATAGAAAATTGTATAAAGTTAAAGGAAAAAATTGATGGAAAAAATCGAATTGATTTAATTGATGATGTTTCATTTGCAAGATTCAACTGATGTGAAGAGTAGTGAATATAATGAACATTTTTATGTAACCATTATATTTTGTGCTGAATACTTCCATGTTTATCTATCGTAACATGAAGTCCGTCATAAGTTTTAGGTATTAATACATTTGTATCTTTTTTTTTTTTTTAGCTCACAGTTTTATTAATTATACATCAGAATAAACTATTTGTATTTCTAAACTGAAAAATACCCAAAATTGTTGTTTGTTTTGCAACATTCATAACAGCAGACAATTAATGTTTGTACATGTTCCGAAATATCTATAGATCATCAGAGAATATAACTAAGATGTTTTATTGATTTCTGATATTATTTGATCATGAATCCATTGCAGTAATTTGTTTTAAATTATTTTAGATATTTTGTGAAGTGCAAAATTGTTATGCATTTCTTTTTTTTTTTGCATACAAGATTCATAAAATTGATTAACCTTTTAAATTCTGGGATTTTCAGATTTATTACTTTCATTATGCTTTTCTAGATGTTCAAATTTGTCACAGAATTTCATGCACTTGATTATTTTTGATAATATTTCTCAATTATATTTCACTTATTAATTATACTGCAGTTCGAACATCCTTTGTACCTTAAAAGTGAAAAAGAAACTATTTTCCATATGTTTACATGATTTTTCTTGTTTTTCACATTCTTTTTTATTCTGTTTCGGAAACCATTTTAAGTCCATGTAATTTATTGCCTATTTTTTATTTTCCCAAATTTAATGAATAAAATTCTTTGTTTTTCTAGTTTAAAGGCTGCAGCGATATAATGAAATCAATTAGTCGAAAGTGGTAAAGAACAAATATATTTTTTGTATTTCATATTAAAAGATATCTCATTTAAAAGCTGTTCTCAAAAAGTTAATATTATACATAGTTATACCAGTTTTATAATAAACAATCAGAAATAAGTAAATTATTATATATAACAATTACATTACATAAAATACTATAAAAAATAATATACCCACAAAAATTCTTATAAATCATGTGCATATATATACTATGACAAGTAGAAGTAATTTAAAAAGTATACAAAAAATAAGAAGGTATTACAAATATTATTTTATGACATAAGTAGCAGATTCGGTAAACGTTGTCTTACCAGAACGTTCTGTTGTTTACAATTAGCGGATTAAGGAATTAAATAATAACAAAGTAAATCTTAAATACGAAAACGTGTATTGATAAATAAATCCAAGCATATATATATATTCATATAATACGAATGGTAGTAGACGGACACAAATTAACATAACATTTTCAATTTCATTTATTAATAAAAACCTTTAATTATAATAAAACAGTTAAAGTTTAAGATCACCCACCCAAAACCACCAAAATACACCTGTTGGGTATATATATATATATATTAAAAAGATCGATAGGCTACCCAACACGATTAACGCATATTCACAGGCTACCAAACGGTAACATACTGAGCGCGCTAGTAGTCATTTGGAATGGTAAAGTCTACAACACGCGCGGTAACGTAGTGTGCATAATGCGCAAGCGTTCAATTAATACGGTAAGAACATTTTAAATGGGTTGTATGCCTGACGTGTATTGGACGAAGCCAGTAGTAGTACAGCTGTATGCATATATATATATATATATATCACGACCACGATTCGCTTATTTCTATCCACTGCTGGATGTAAGCGTTCCCCTTTCTTTTCCATTGTACTCGGTCCCAAGCATAGTTCATCCATTTAACTCCAACTGACTTTTGAATGTGGTCTTGCCATCGCGTACACGGGCGACCACGGATTCTGTGACCTTTTCTTGGTGTCCATTGCGTTATTATTTTGGTCCACCGATCGTCCGTCCTTCCAGCGACATGACCAGCCTAGTTCCACTTTAATTTAGCTACGCGTTGTATTACATCCACCAGCTTGGTTATATATATATATATATTTATACAGATATATATGTTGGCTAATGCATAGTAGGTATTGAAAATTAACATCGCCCCATGCTAAAAGCATTGTGAATCGGCCGACCAAAATTGGCTCCTAGAATTTTTAAAAATCGAAAACGGAATTGTAAATTCGTGATTTCTCGTTACCGGTTAATTTTGGTAAAATTTTCAATATCGCCTAAATGGTAGATCTTCACGTCTACTTTCGTTTAAAGTCAACCCCTAAAACCTTTAAACCTATTTTTCTCGATGGGTATTTGGTGTAAAAATACGATTATAACATTGTTAGACGCATATTTTAATACCACTCAACTTTTGCTGGAACCATTTTTAAAATTTTGAATTGTTCGTGAATTATCGCGAAAAAATCGGAATTAAAAAAAAAATAATTTTTAGGTTCGGTTTGAAATTTTCTTCCGCGGTTTTTTCACATTATACGATAGATCATATACAGAAACCTGTTATTCAAGAGGCAGAATCGTTTAAAAATAATTACGTCGCGCGCTATGCCCTGCCAAAGGTGGCAAGTCGGCAATTTTTAAAAATTTATATCTCGAGACCTATAGATCGTAATTAAAAACAGTTTCTTGTTTCGTACTTGTCATTTTAATATCTATTAAATATGTTTTATAAAATTTTTCAAAAATCGAAATTCAAAATGCCCCTTCATATTTTCCTAATTTTTTCTTTTATAAGAACCTTCTCCTGACAGTAACGAATACAATTTTTTTTTAGCAAAATTGGTCCAGCCGTTCACGTGCGATGCCGTGAACAAGCGAAATAGGGATAAATCTTTATGTATATAGATTAATAAATATGATCAAGCAAAGGCACTGAGTTTATTATTAAATCCTCCTTACCTGAGATCATATCTGACTGAATTGACTTAATATTTGATTTAACATTACCAACTTTATGCTGTTCTCTATGTTTGGTAGAGAAGAATCTTCTTTTTTTTTTTTAGGGTGACAGTTTTCTTTTTTGTGAAAGACTTTTGTTATTACATTGAATATTTTGTTTATCATTTAACATAGTTAACATTTTATCTGCATATTTCATTAATATGTCCATTTCATTTTTGTTAAAATTGCAGTTGGAGAACAATTCAGTTATTTTATTAAATAAATCTATCTGTGTTTGTTGTATTAATTTCGGACACTGAAACAGTAATTTATTCTCTACGGGTTCTTTAATAGATGATACATGATTCCTATTTAAATTATAAGCAATTCGATGGATATGTTTACAAATGTTATAACTAATGGTACTATCCACACAAGTACATGTATAAGTATGTAAACATATTTTACACTCAGAGCAACATAAATATTTACAATTCATACACACTGAACTCAACATAGAACTTTTTTCAACTGCACAAAATGAAATTTCATCAGTAGATGGAACTAACCATTTTATACCTTCAGTTATAGTATTAATTTTAATAAAATCAATGTCTACTCCTTTATCGTGACTTTTTATTGTCCCATTTTACACTTATTTTTATATTTTTTAATTACAAATGCATACTCTTTATCACGTGTCATATTTAGCAATGCATCAATTGCTTTATCTACTCGTTTACATCTTTCAAATATTTATATTTTAATGTCTTGAAAAGAGATTCAGCATACATATTTGTGTTGATTCTAATATGGGTTCTATAACAATAAGCCCACTCCTTAGCGCGATTTGAATGTGTGTTTTTAAGGTAAAGGCCAAATTCAGAAGTACTGTGGGATCAATGTCTAAACTTTCTAACATATTTCTTCCATGCAAGAACAAAATCACTTGCATCAGTTATTATAGCAAATGATCTTTCCTTTACCAAAGGCTTTTTACCTGCATTCCTTATTTTACAAAAAATTTTTGTCCAACTTTTATGTACATAACCATTTGTGCTTAGGTTGTGGCATAATTTTGATCCAAGCATTATAAAAGCTGGGATCATCATCAGACATAAAAAACATTTGATGCAATATAACCAATGCGCTATTAAAATAAATTTTCAAAACTGTGTAATCACTTCTATTACTGAAACAGAAATTAACCGGGATCCCATTGCCAAATTCATTAATTATTATAATTGCAAATAAATGAAAATCAGAACTATTTGTACCATGAGTATACCATCAATGCAAATTATGTATTTTCCATATTCCAATAGCTGGTTTTGTTGGAATTCTGTTATTACCACCAAACAAAAATCATTTTTCTGCAGTACATCATGACTTGTTCCTTGTTTTTTATAGTATAAAACTGGATTATATGGCATCATTTTCATTTTCTCAATTAATAATTGAACACTTAAATCATTTTCATACCATTTGGTACTCTATTCAATTCCAAATTGCCTCTTTATATTGTATATATCTTGAGACTCAAATGTATCCTCTCCAAAGAGCATTTGAACACCGTATATTTTGAATTATTCGATTCACTGGAAATATCAATCTTTGATTGACCTGTAAATAAAATATTTATTTTAATACAAAATAGTACAAAACTTCATTTATTTTAAAATGTATTCCTAAATTATAACTCGCATTATCAATTTCAACTTTTTCAGTAATTAAAAGAACATTTATCATCAATAATTTACAAATTGATATAAAATGTGATTTTTTTGTTCCATAAACATTACACCTAATATTTACAAAATGTTATATCTTGATAGATTCGAATACCAAAAGTAAATAATATATTAAATAATAAAAATCAAATAAAAGGTTCTAGATTAACTTATAAATTTAAAAAGATCGTTTTCTCAATCTTTGTATTTTATATTCATTTTTTATGATTTTCTTTCATAGAGGTCATACAGGAACACCATAAAAACCATATCAAAAAAAAATTAATACCAATTATTTTATGAAAATATGAATACATTGATTCTTTAGAACACTCTAAATATCATTGTAAATGAGCTGGAAAAACTATTTACTTTAAAGAAATTCTAAACATTTTATTAAATAAATTGCATATATACATTTTTTTTCGTTTTCCTTTATTGTTTCTGGTTTAGTGAGGTTTAACTAAAAACTTTTAAGTCGAAAAATAAGAAAAGTTATAAAATATGTTTCCATTAAAACAGAAAATATTAAACATATATATTTAATTTAATTAGTTGACTGATTTGATGTGAGAGCACATTACTTGGTCTAATTAAAACCAATAATAAAATTAACATATTCATTTAAAATACCTGCTATATTAGCTCGTTCTTCTTTTGTTAAATTGATCGTTTTCAATTGTTGTTTGTGGCCATAATGTGTTGAACAGAAATTGATAAATAATTTCTCCTTTTTTATGCAAAGCTGTAACTTTTAATAGAGCCTGTAAATAATAACATTCAGCATTATTTTTTAAATAAATAAAATCTAAATCAAATATTGTTTCACGTAGTTTTTAAACAAAATACATGTTTCAAAAATCACATATACATACCACTGCATTTCGTTCTTCGTTTGCGTTCTACATTAACAGTCCAATTTGTATCATAAGAACGATGGCATACATAATATTCACGGCGATATGAATCATATTTCTTTTTACGTATCATATAATGACAGATATTTTGCTTCTCCATACTATTTTTCCACTTCATAAAATCTATTATTAAAAATAATATATACATTCTTTAAATTATAAGATATTTTAATATTTGATATATAATGTTAATATTTACAAATATATAAACAGACGTTGAGGAATAAAAATTAACTTTATTTCTAAGAAACCATTAATAAAGCAAATAAAATGATTTCTAAATTAAACTTAGAATATTACCCGTTTCATTCTGGACAGTCGGTATTTCTTCGTGTAAGTGAAAATTGTGCACACGAATAATACGTTTTTTTAAAGTACAGTACCTTAAAAACCGTAAATCACAGCAAACGGACACAACAAATTATTATTTTTTAAATTTGCTGAAATGTTCGGAAAATGTAACTTCATATGAGAAACAATCAATTTTTTATATTTAAAAATTTCTCCACACTCATTACATTTATATACCGTGGGATTCGGAATACGATGATTACGATAACGTCGTCCTAATTGTTTTTAGTAGAATATTGTAAAACAAAACTCGCACAAATACATTATTAACCATGATCGATTACGTAGCCGGCTGTTGATGACGTAGGATTTTTAGGGATCGTATGTGTAACAGGAAGGAACGCTTTTAGACGACGGTCAGTTTTTATTTCATGGTAAAACGTCGGATGATGTATTTATTGTGTTTGTGAAAAGGCATTTTATATTTGATGTTAATTTAAAAATTCGATTTTTTTACAGTACACTACATGTAACAATAAAATAACATATGAAAACAATCGAACGTAAATTATGAGCAGTGATTCGTCCAATGATAGTTCTTCCTATGATGTTACGGATAATCCTACACGGGATGCTTTAATTGATGGATTAATGTCTTTCATTAAACCTGGTATTGATAATCTAGACCGAGGAATTGAAATTGCGAAGTAAGCTTTATGTGTACGAACATTAATATATTTTCGTCAAAAAATGTTTATTTTGTGTAAAAACAAATATGAAACGCAGAATAAACCATAGCTTAATTTTAGATTGTATTATCTGAAATTCCTTGTTACAATCTTTCTTTTTTCTGCGAGTTATTCTATTAGAAATTTTTATTTGGAAAATACGAAAAAAATGAAAAATTAAAGTAATACGAACCAATTTTATAATATTGCTCGTAATAATACTTAAATGATGTGTTTATACGAAAGACAATGTGTGCCACGATTAATGATTAATTATTGCACATCGATTGTTGTAATTTAATGTTATAGTGAGAACTTAATATATGTATTCAAACGAAACTTAGTAATTTCGAGTTTATTATTGAATTTATTGAACTTTAAAATTAATGTGATATTTCCTTCATCGTATTCAAATGTATGCTTTTATTTACACTATACATTCGAAATTTAATTAAAAGTTTAAAGTTTATATTTTTATAAATATATACATGACATTTGCATTTAATATTTAGACGGTTTTTTTTAAAATAAATTTTTCTTTTTATGCGTATGATTATATAATTTAAGTATTTATTGTTAATATCTTTTGAGATTTTTTTTTTTTAAATTTTATTTTCTTAATCATAAAAACAGAATGAGCCAGGTTAAACTGCAACATCAGCTAGATATATTGTCGAAGAGTATAGAGGAAATTCACAAGTCTCAGAAAATCGAACCATATGATTTGAAAGCATATACAGATACTGTGGCTAATATTCGATATAAGTTTACCATTATCACTAATGTATTAAGAGCAGCTCACGTAAGTTTCCATTATTATTTTTTTAATATACAATTTATGTTTCGTATAAGTTATTTGTACATATATTTTTATTTAAAAGTTCTTTTTGTACGGAAAGTCGTTTTTTAAATGCATATTTTTATTAAACTTTGCACCGATAATTCGATTATAAATTGCGTTGTTCTGTCCTGGCAAAGATTGCGTCTTATGCTTGATTATGTTGTATTATATTCGCTTTTCCATTACATCGATGGAAATCTTAAACTCGCTACTGTAAGTTTTTAATTAGAAATTTCTACGCGTTCAATATTTTCATTTTACTTATCTACCGGTTCCGCGATGATTAGTGTATAATTGTGTAATCTTTTAAATGTGTGCTATAAGTGAAATTGAACCTGCTATTTGTGTCTTATGTAGAGAGAATCATTCGGTAAAAACAGCAGATTCAATACAATAAAGTACGATCTTCCTACGCTCGAATTCGGACACCGATTATAATAATTATCATAATTTTAGGGTAGAAAAAAAAATCTTAACAGCCGAACCTACGCTTATGCAACAGCAGTAAATATGGAAATATGTACGAATGAATTTGTAGTTTTATATACCACAGACTAAATTTAATGCAATTGTCAGTACGTTGTTAATAAATTTATTTGTGACGGAGACTAAAGTGCAAAGTGTAGTTAAAAATATAAAATAACTAATCGGTCAGTAAAAAGAATTTGCTAAACATGATAACTGTCTTGCTATTTTGTCTGTGGTAATCCCAACTTGAACTATTGCATTAGGTATCCGGATATATTATTTTTTTTTTTTATTATTCGCGGGCTTCAGTCATATAGCAGAGACTGTAGTCTTCTGTTCTCTGATCCGATACCCGTTATTGCCGTACTACTAAATTCTAATTCTAAAATCACATCGCAACGACGAACATTAGTTAACTATATATTGGACCATTTTCTCGGACATACTAGAGAACAATACTAACCTTAATGTTAGCCTAAAAAAATACGAACGATATTGATGCTACAATGAACTGTTTCACTACTTTGGTTTCATTTTGTTTTACGATTTTAATAAATGCGAATACAAAACATTTGGCTCAATCGCGATAGAAACAGCCAGAAGAAAAATGACAACGTAATCGATACTTTTTGTTAAAGCTTATATTATCGTACAATCGTAAGTTGAAAATTCAATTGAACGAATACAAGAGAAAAATTCTCGCTTACAAATTGTAATTAAATAATAACAACAAAATATATCTTTACAAATTGTTTACGTTATTATATATTCTATTAAGGACGACGAATCCATATAATCGTCTTTTATCTTCGGGTACAAATATAATGCGACAATTCACAGAATGGTTAATTATACAGACCCTCTCTTAGTATGGATTAAATAAATAACTAAACCGAAATTGTATAATGCACTTATCAGTTTTAGTCGTTAATTTAATATTTAATTAAATTTGTTAAGACTAATAAACCTTGAGATATCCACTGCTGGGTCGTCAGTCACCCTTTAATTTAGAAACTAAAAGACGCATTTACAATGATTCCGCCGATTTGGAGTTATGGTATTTAATTATATAGATCAACTAGCGCGAGTAATTTGAACAGAGTGCAGCAGCAGCCGTCAAAGATACTTCGTATAATCACGTCCGCGTCATTCTACATTTCTAATCTAACCCTGCATAATTATTTGAATATTTGTCCAGAATGTTTACATTAGCCAGTACGAGAAATTATTTAACAAATTCAAACATAGCAGTAATCCCAATATTTTCAGAATGCACTCTGTTGATGTCATATTTATTATATTATTTTAAATATGTATTATTTTAATTTATTTCGATCGCGTATAATATTTTTATAAATTGCTATTATTGTATTTGTATTCGGTTTTTCGGTTTGTTGTGAATGATTTTTTCTTTTTTGTCGTTTAAAAACATATTTGACCTAGCTCGTTGTTATGCGAAGTAGTAGTATTTTATTTTATATAAAATACATTTTTTGCAATATTTATATGGTTGTACATTATGTATATTTAAATATATATTTGTTCGAAAGTATAACCATAGTGTTGGTTTTTTGTTTTAAACTAAATAATGATCACATTTAGTCGATCTCTAAAGAAACATTACGCACTCATTAGAACTTCCAGGCAATCCAGCTAGCAGACTGACAAGGAAGTGGTGCCGGGATGCTCCTCCGATTACCTAGTAACCGGAATTATCCTGATCGTTACATTTCTTTACTATATTACATTAAATACTTCTAAAAGGCGTTCTTTAATCAATATTTATCTCACATATTACTCCCCCATATATCTTAATTATTATCCATACTTATTAATTTTATTGTATCGCAATCTAATGTCTCATTGGATACGTTAGTTTAATACGCCAAAGTTATCGTGATTATCGTTGTTTATTTGGTTGTTGTTACTGGTACAATGTTAAAAAAAAAAAAACACTGTTTTTTGCGGTTCAATCAGTTTACAGTCCAAAATTATTGTGGGCCTATCTTTTTTAATCTTATAAATGCTAATATCCACTTTTTACATTTTATACCGATTTTAATTTAATATGTATATATTTTATAATAATGATTAGCGATAGATGATTAGTTAAAGAGGCAGTAACCTTATCTTTTTTAATAAGTGACATACAGAATTTTGAATAATGCAAATTTTTAAAATGTTCAACTTTCTGTTTTGTATTTATATTTACAGGATCGTTTACAAAGTTTGGTCGGTCTAGTCAATATCATTAAAGCTAACAACAAATCTGAAGTAGGGGGAAATGATTTGGTGTCAAAACAAGAAAAAGCAACGTAGTGAACTAAGCGTATGTTTTTTATATAGTTAATAATGTATGTATATATATATATATATATATATATATATATATATATATATAATTCAATATTTTAATACCCGCTTCTAAATTCGTAAAAATATAATGTGAATCTATGATGAATTATACATGACTATATGTCTTAATGGAAAATTATGATAAATTAATTATTTTTGGAGGATGTTTTTCTAGTTTTGGAGTGGTTTATTAAAATTTGTAATCTATGTATACTACCGAGTTAGTATTTAGTTTAAACTAAATTAATAATCTATCCAACGTTCCTTTCTAAAATCCACTTCACTCGCTACAATCCTTTCCGATTCCCTTTTAGCTATCGAAATAAGTATTTTTTCTCAAAGCTAATTCGATACATCTAATCACTTTCCAACGCCGCGATGATATAGCAGCTAAAAGCGCCGCTTAAACCATTGAAATAAAAAGAAATCTTCGTGAAAAAATGTCCATTAATGAAAGTTTTTAATCGAAATAATTGTAATACATACATCGCGAACATTTCGATTTACAAATGCTGTGTATTTTAAGACGAAAAAACCCATCGGTGAAAAAATTATTTGAAGACGAATTTCAGTTTAGAAACACTTTATAATTAGCTTAAGTAGTTCGTCTTGAAATAAATAAATGTTTTTATTATTTTGAAAACGTTACTAGAGGAATATAATTGAAAATCTATATATTAAAACATACACCAATTTAATGTATAATTTAGGACAAAATTAATGTTACGTAAATCGTTATTCGAAATGATATATTTTCGTCGATTATATGGTCAAATTATTTAACGAAAGAAATAATCATTTTAAATATCTATTAAACGTAACCATTAAACAACAATTTTTAATATGTACATTATAATGCTCGCTACTGTGTCTCTTCTGCGGAATTATTAAATTTGTATTCTTTTATTTATTTTTTTTTTTTATTTTGGTAACTTTCTTTGTTTCGAATAAACCGACATCGTTAATTTATAATATACGGCCAAAGAATTATAAATTAACGACGACGTACATTTCCTTTTATCGTTTAAATTATTATTTATAATTTGCCGATGACATGTGTATTTTGGTTTAAAATTAAGATTCTGAAAACCATTCCTCTATATAATATAAGATATAAAAAAATTAAAAATCGAAAAACATTTATTATCGATAAAAGTAATTTTATGTTTTATATTATTAAAAAAAAAAAAAAAATAAAAAAAATATTTAAACCTTTTACATCAACGCAATTTTGAGTTATAAACCTTTTTATAAACTTATAACGCGTAGTAAAAATTTCCAGAAAATGAATTATCTGACCCAGCAGCAAAAGAGACATCCTCTATGTACCCGTACCTCAATTTATCCATCCGTCGTGAAGATGCATAATCGTCGCCGCTAAACTAAAAAACAATTATCTATGTGGATGTCCTGACTCGAACAAGGTAAGAAGTATAAAATCGGGTAGAACTCGCTGTAAACACCTTCTAATTTATCAAGAAAAGCAGAAATAACTTTGAGACGGCTCCGGTTTAATAACACATTTTGTTAGGACTCGAAACTCCTGTCAGTTGTTCCTGTGGACATTGAAACATTACTGTCAAACATCATTTTCTGTTAGAGTGCTTCTATCTCTCGACGTTCTCAACTAACATTACCGACAACAATTTGAGGCCTGTTACGCTCGAATGGCAACACGTACCTCCATGTTCTTCGCTTCTTGCACGATACCTCGTCAACTCTGAGCTCTTCTCATCTATGCCTCCAGGCACACGGCACATTAATAGGGAAATCAATCAAATTCTATCGACCGAAAGAAAAAAAAAACACACTAGACGCAACATTGACTAAAAGTAGAAGAAAAACATATCGAAAATTATTAATTATATTTAAGCGCGACAAAAACCGACAATAACATTAAAATATAAATGGCGGAACAACTAAATAAATATGTTTGATTTTATATTTTCGTATCAAATTATAATTTAATACATGTATAAACGCAATGAGCGATTCAGTAATAATGCTACCGGTGAAAAATTTCAACTTTCTATACGTAATTTGTAATGATGGATAAAATAGCTCGAGTTAATTGAATAAGATCGCTTTGCCGGCTTAATGAAATACCGAATAAACGATAGAAATTAAATATGAATCATAAAATAATCACGTATAAAGCGTATATTTTACTCGTATTTATCGATGACCGGTAATTTTTACCGATTAGCAAAATTTCTTCATCATTATCACACTTTCTATGTCGTTTGAAAGTTTCACACGCGCGTTTAATGTCTTTACTAAACAATCAGTAAAGTCGTTTTATAATAAATTAGTAACACACGTGTGCCTGTTGCGTTGTATTAAATAGATCGCATAATGTTCTTTAATAGATTTTGTTTTAATATGCGCCTTCATAGATTTGTTTTTATACGCTGTATTTTTTTTTTTTTTTGTCTATCGTATTTATTTATCATCGGTCGAATATTTAACTTTTCGTAGTATTTTTATCCACTTCATATGTCGTCCAAATAAGTTTAAGTTGTAATCAGTGTTTTCTCAATTGTAACGCTATGATTGAAAGTTCGTAATTCTTTATTTCGCATTTAATTATCCGATACAAAAAAAATTTGTTCGACTCGTTTTGTCTTAAATTTTTGTGTATTGTTTCGACAGTGTTTGAATGTGTTTTTTTTTTTTTTTTTTTTTTTTTTGATTAATACTTTATTATGCAAATTAATAATGTACAACTTGTTGCATTTACAGAGGAGCAATACACTGCACCACCGCTTAGGCTTAATCAGTGTATTGCTCCTCTTTACAATACTCTATAGTTAACAACCACTTTTACACTCGCATTTGCGCGGGCTGTGCATCAGTTTCACTCACAGTCATAGTATACATGTATTCCCTTATAACTTCTTATACTAGTTAATAATTAAAATTATAACTTAGGTATACTAGATGCATAAATGTACGAATTGTCCATAATGACACATACATACACACATACATATACAGAACTTAAACATTATATGCATAAATGTTTAAGTTCTGTATATGTATGTGTGTATGTATGTGTCATTATGGACAATTCGTACATTTATGCATCTAGTATACCTAAGTTATAATTTTAATTATTAACTAGTATAAGAAGTTATAAGGGAATACATGTATACTATGACTGTGAGTGAAACTGACGCACAGCCCGCGCAAATGCGAGTGTAAAAGTGGTTACTATATTATTGTTAACTATAGAGTATTGTAAAGAGGAGCAATACACTGATTAAGCCTAAGCGGTGGTGCAGTGTATTGCTCCTCTGTAAATGCAACAAGTTGTACATTATTAATTTGCATAATAAAGTATTAATAAAAAAAAAAAAAAAAAAAAAAAACATTCAAACACTGTCGAAACAATACACAAAAATTTAAGACAAAACGAGTCGAACAAATTTTTTTTGTATCGAATAATTAAATGCGAAATAAAGAATTACGAACTTACAATCATAGCGTTAGTGTTTGAATGTTTACTACTGTTATTATAAGTGTTCCGCGCCGGCCTTCAGAAGCAATTACGATCTCGAAAATCGGGTACATGACGAAACGAACGAAATCAATTCCAAGATAAACTTTTGTAAAATATCGTTTATTCCAGTAATTTTTTCTCCTTATTGTCTTTCACATCTTTCGAAAACTACGTTTATAAACCTAAAAAGTATAACGATTAATGAAAACATAACAGAAAATGAATATGTTTTAAAAAAAATTTATGAAGAATTCTGTAGTATTTCGGATTCAACTGTTCTTAAATTGTTTTATTATTATTATTATTATTCCTTGCATACCGGCTCTCTTAAGTCATTAACGCAATGGATATGGTTATTCTGTTCTCTGATTGAATAACGGCACATCCCAATAGATGAAGCCGCTTGTTTATATGATTCTTACTTGTTAAACAACTTTCCTACTACGTCTTTTATTATTATTAAGTTCTAAGTGCATGTCGGTATTGTTTTTTCCGCAGTTTTCTGGACGGATTGTCAGAAAGTCCGGTGGTATACACGCGCGATATTAATGTATTTAAATTTTTGCTGAAAGCATTGTTTTGTATCTGTTAAGACATCACCTTAGGGACATCCAGATCATTATGAATTATACTGTTGCGAACATACTATGGCGCATCGGAATTATTCTCGGTATTTTCGATTGAAGCGACTGTATTTTGTCGAGATGCGTTTCGGCAGCTTAACCGTATATTTCTAAGCCGTATTTCCAGAAGCTACGATGGTTTTTATACAGAATAACTTTGTTTGCGTGACTGAGCTTAGATTTTCTTCCGAATAATTAATAATTGTCTTAGTAATAATTTTAATTTTTTCCTACTATTAATTACACGCAGATTTCATGTTAGGCGTCTGTCGATTGTTATTGCGAGGTATTTTACCGTTTGCACTGGTATTGTATACAATTGCCGTAATTTATTTATCGTTTCTCGTTCAGTTGTAAATGTGACATGTGATTATTCATTAAATTCTCCATGTGGGGGACCATTTCCGGAGTAATGATAACTGCGAGGCTTCATCATTATGATTTGCTAGCAAATGTTATCTGCAAATGTAGCTTGCAAGGTAAACATTCGTGGTATGTTATATAGAAGTGAATACATCGAGGTACCGACGCTAAGATTCGTCATTGGTTCGACATAACGTTATTTATTTCAACTCGAAATGATCTATCACTTAAGTAAAATCTCGAAAGATGATATATTTCAACAGGAAATTTTTTTCGCAGTTTATATAGCAAACCTCCGTGCTAAACACGGTTAAATTCTTCGACTACATCAAGGAATGCTGCTGAGCAATACATTCCACGTTGTTTTCTAAGGCATTGATGAATGAATGTTTTCGTCTAAATCCGAACTAACGGTTTGGAACATATACACATTCGTCGTAGTATGAAGGAGCGATTGAATTATTATTTTTTTAAATATTTTTCCACGCGTATTCGATAAATTTATTGGTCTATAGGACGAAACGTATGTAACTGGCTTCTCGTGTGTATGAACAATTACAATTATAAATTTTTTCCAGCTGCTCGGAAAGTATGATAGTTGGAGCATACGTATATGTCTAAAACTAACAAAAGTATGTGTTTTTTTTTTTTTTTTTTTTTTTTTTGCCAAATGTTTCAAGATATTATTTGTAATGATGTAAAATCTTTAAAATATCGTTTAATTTATATTTGAAAATTATAAATCTACAGTTACAGTCATATTTTTTTTTTCAGTCAAAAAGCATCATTAAAAAATGAGACCAAATTTAAAACGGCGCTTTTATTGGAAAATATCCGCGATTTATTACGAATTTTGAAATTTTTTCGCAAAATTTGAGAAATTTCGTTTTATTTCTCTGTCGTCTTGTTCTCGATGCTTATCTAAATATTTTCGTTGAAAGTTACAGCTCGATCACCATTAATCGTTCGTATAATTTTAGAACGTTGCTTTTTACCGCATATGTGCGTGTAATTAACATTTTATATCTCGGACACTGTTTCCATTTAAATTATCGGATTTTCCGGAAAATATTTTTTAATCCACGAAAGAATTGTTTTAAGGAAAAATCCGATCGGAAAATTCTAAAATTCATTTTAAAAAATGCAAGTGTTCTTCGTCTGTACTACCAGCCATAAAATCAAACCGTGGAAAAAACAAATTAAAGAATTAGGGACGAGTTATTTTGGAAAATTTAAGAAATGATAACGTATATAACGTTTTAGTATTTCCGAATGATTAAAATTATCACTCGTCTAATACTAGTAATAGTCTAAAATACGCGCTCTCTATATTAAACACAATAGCTCGTTTATAACTAATGAAACTATGGAACGTGTTACAGTAAAGAAGATGGTTTTTAATGTTTGAGTTAAGTTTCAGAAAAGAGGCTTGTTTTTAATTGAAATACTTAATAAAAAGAGCATGAAACGTCAACGATACTGCTCACGAATGAAATATTTATAAAATCATGGTTGTATTATAAATGCAGAAATATGAAACATCTGTTAATGATGAATTTATCGACGAACTTAACATGTATATTTATGCGTAACAGTGTATTTGTTCAAATTTTAAAGAAGGCGTCCATATTTCACCATCGAAATGCTATATAATTTTATAGAATTCATAATTATCGCCTGGAGAATATTGGTTATACAATTTTTTTTTTCCTATTATAAATGAAGATGATAATGAGTAACGTTTCCATACAAAAACGATTAAATCTGATTTATCCGCGTTGAATGAAAAACAAACGTTATTTTATCTGATTCAGCGTGTATATTAAAATGTATAAAAATAAAGCCGACATATTGAAACCCGAACAAAATGCTTACCTGGTGGAGTTTGAAACATTTCATTTAAAATATGTCTAACTTTAATGTAATCCCGCAATTCCGACAACAATAAACTCTTAAAGCCGGAATTTAGCTCTGAAATCATTATTTCGAACTATCTTTCTGAAACAAAACGTTAATCTTCACTTTAAATCTTTTAATTCGTTACAGTTTGACGAAAAAATTGATAATATATAGTTATTTTTTTGGAAATTATATAAACGTATTGAAAATAGGAAATGTTAAACACCGCACATTAAAACTCGTACTTCCCATTTTGAACACTGTTAACGAATCGCCTGAGCGAAATCATTAAAAAAACATATAGTATCATGTAAGTACTTGCGATTAAATTAATTCTATCGGAAGTGTAAATATAAATAAATAGCAATAGTAATATATATATATTAATCAAAAAACTAAAAATTGAAACGAATGAAAGAACGCACAGAAAAAGTAAGGTACGCCAATTTCAGATAATTACATGCGATAATTATCATCTGTGATTGATTATTCAGCGTTATTCATTATCTGCGAAAACTGGATCATTGATTATCTTTTATTAAGCTAAGCAAGTAATCACATTACTAAATTAAATCGATCCAGCTTTCGATCGTGTTTGGTACTCGGGATTGAAATTTAAATTAAAGCGGCTACTTCCACCACATCTTTATCTACTGGTCGTGTCGTACGTAACAGAGTCTTTACTATTAAAATCAACGAGTTCGTCTCCGAAGAAAGGAAAATATCCGCTTCTGTAGCCTCAGGGTAGTCTGTTGGGACCAATTCTATATTAACTATACACGGCAGACATACCTGTCTCTAATCAGACAATTCTGGCTACATTTGTATACGATATAGTGGCCCGTAATGAAAATCCAAAATTTGCAAATACAGCAATTCAGGGACATATAGATAAAATACAAAAAAGTGGGCCAATAATTGCAGAATATCAATAATAAACAGTGTCAACATATAACTTTTACCAACGAAATCTCTATTACCACTGCAAAGTTAATAATAAATAATTCTAAAATACCACAAGTCACGTCGGTGAAATATTTGAGAATACACACGGATCGCAGGCTTACTCATGTTGAGCAAATTGCTAAACGAATCTCGGTACGTGCCAATATGCTTTTCTCGTTAATAGGAATAAGATCCACTCTAAGTCTAGATCTTAAAACGCGGATATACGAAGATACGGGATATAATACTAAAGCAAGTAATCTAGCACTAATACCAAGAGAGCAATCAAAAATTCTTCATATGATGGTCGCGGCTCCCCTAGATATGTTTCCAATCACACTCTTCACAAGGATTTTGATATTTCATTTGTTAAAGAAGTGCATGTGCAACAATACTTCAGATTCTTTAACAAACTTTGCCTAAGCGATAATCTGAATATACTTCGGATGTTCAGATACACGCTGCCCCGGGCAATCCTAGAAGGAGACTAAAGGGATGCTCTTCCTACAACCAGTACACATCATCCGCCAACAGTGGCGTAGCCAGACTCGGTTGAAGAGGAAACAAAACTAAATTATAACAGTAAACCCAAGTTAAATTGAACTTTAAGTAACCAAAACTCAAGTAGGTTAAGCCCTAAGCAATACAAATCGCCAGATATTTTTATACTTATTAGACGTGGAATATGTAATTCTATCAGAAGCAATATAGACGGCAGAAATGTTTAACGTCACTGGAACACACTAATAGTATGTTATTGAGGACAGATGGAGATGGTTACAAAGTACAATAAATGCCGCGAAAAAATAAATAATGATTTTATATTTTTTGAAGAAATAATACATAGTAATACTTTAAATTTAAAAATTTAAAATCTATTCCTCGCGTTTTTCTACAAAATTCTTTTAGTACCTCCTATATTACAAAACTATTTATTTACTTCAAAAACGACGAAATTTAAATAAAATAAATGAAAATAAAAAAAAAACAAAATAGGTTTAACAAATGCAAAACCGCATTTAACAACGAGTATATATTTTCTTATTATCAGACTGATTCCAAGGGAGGGTTCAGACCCCCCAAAACCACCCGCTGGCTACGCTACTGACCACCAAGATAAACGTCCTGCGTCTAACGATGTCAAGCATGCGTCGACCATTATCTAGCCCACGAGTAGTGAGGTAGCATATAGTTTATACGCTTCCAAGTATCCGAAAGATAATTGGCTATGTCAAAACTTCAATAATCGTTAATTACGTGCTGATTCTCATATTATAAAAACTTCGCACGCCTATATATTTTTCGGAGTTCTGATACGACTAGAAATAAATAGTTTTTTATACCGGCATTTTAGATGTAAATTGAGACGCATATTGTTCGCGTTACACGATTTAGCGCAACGCGAGCTTTTGCAATGAAGAATTTTACGAAATGACGCAAATTGCAAATATTCCCCCTTCCCATTAAATATGCCAATAGTTATAGGCTTTCTAGCAAACTTTTTGAAAACACAGCGACTCGTGAAGTTCCTTATCCGGCGATAAGAATTTTCGCTGAATGTACTTTAAAACTGTGTTTATTGCTGATTACTCAGAACAAATCTACAGGTTGTGCTCGTTTTAATCGCTTTATTTCTGTCTGTCCAGCAGAGCAACAGCTAAAATATTTGTGGAACAGTAGAGTTTATACTCATCAGCTATTTCTTGTATTTTATCTTTCACGGTTGGAACATCTAGGTCAGTATGCAATGTAAAATTGCTTACATACCACGGTGCATCTAAAATAGTTTTTAATGCTTTATTTTGGAAGCGTATTATCGCTATATACTCTACTTAGCACAGCTCCAAAGTTAACTTTCGTACACCCATACAGGCTTTAGAACTTGATTGTACAATAATATTTTGTTCTCCGGTGATAATTCGGATTTTCTTGCGATAAGCCAAAGTATGTTCTCCTAAATTTTATATTTCATTTCGTTTTGCTATTATGCGGCTTTTCCAGGTTAGTTGTCTATCCAAACGGACTAGATATTTTACTGATTTTTAACTGGAATTATCACATTGTTAATATGAATATTTGTGATATTGGAAATTTTTTTATTTGTAAATATTACACGGGTTGATTTTTTCTCATTGATTTCTATGCGCCACCGCTTGAACTAAATTAAAAACGTGCTGCTTATGAGTTAACTTCAACATTTTTTAAAGACAAGTCGGAATACATAACAGCTGTATCATCCGCGAAAGTAGCGATTTCTGTGTTATTTGGTACAATCAGCTGTATAAATTAGGTAAAGCATCGGACCCAATATACTATATACCTTGCGGTACACCGGCTTTTATTGGACGCAATCCAGATTCTTCATGTCCATATTTTACAACAAAATATCGTTCATCAAGATTAAATAATTCAAAAAACTGATATGGGAGATGGGACCGGATTTTATAAAACAATCCTTCGTGCCACACTCTATCGAACGTCTGTTTGACATCGAGGAAAACGGTGTCGCATATTTTTTTAGGCTCCAAGGACTCTTCCGATAATACTGACTACACGGTGGATTTGTTCCACAGTTCGATGACCAAATCTAAAACTAAATTTGTGTTCCTGTATTAGATTTTTATTTTCCAAGGTGAGTTTCATTCTTTTTATTATTAGCTTTTCGTATACTTTAGAAAGCACCGGGAGAAGAGAGATTGGTGTCTATGATGTTAGTTCCTCTGGCAGGTTTGTCCGCCTTCTTTACTATAATAATTTGCGAGAATTCCAATTGAATGGGAAAATATCGCAATCGAAGTAAAGCATTATATAAGTTAACAGGACTAGGCCCGTAGTAGTTGTTTTAAAACCCTGGCTGTAATTAAATCGTATCCTGTGGCTTTATTCGGATTTATAGGTTGAATTATTGATTTGATTTCTCCAGGGGGATGTAAATTTAATAATATTCTTCTGATCTACTTCAACCAGCGGTGTTGGCAGGGATTCTGTTCCAGGATTTGTCTGGAAGTCATCGGCTAAATAATTCCCAAATACTTCAGCCTTTTCTAGATCGCTACGGGTCCATTTTCTATTTAACTTTTTAATTGGATGTATTTTTTCAACCGGGTCTTTTTAATCGTTTAGTTGCTTTCCAAATTGAGAAGTGGGAGACAAATTACGTAAATAATCACTAAATGTTTTATTCTTATGATTTTGTAGCAATTGCTTTGATCGCTTAGTTTGGTTCTTTAATTTAGTTTTATCCACCGCATTCTATTGTTTTGCCATAACTGCCGTATTTTTATCATTAAAGTCACTTCTCTACGTATTTCTGGTGGATAATATTTGAATGACTCGTATTTCTAGTGATCTAGCTGCCCAAGCTGATTCTTTGACAGTTTTTATAAAGTTCTCTACAGCTATTTCTACGTATTGTGCTGTTTTTGATGGAATTTTTAAGTTAATTTTGTTACCCAACGTTTCGCGAAATATATTCCAGTCAGTTTGTCTATTGCATAATTTTGGTGTACCTAATTTTTGTATAACTTTTTCACTAACAAAGAATATAACTGGTGTATGATCAGATGAAAAAGTATAATCATCATCATTGTAGTTTGTTGATAATTCTTTCACTATGAAGAAGTCCAATAAGTCTGGAATTTTCAGCGAATCTGTAGGCCAGTAAATTGGAGTTCCTGATGAATGTACGGTACACAAGTTTTCATTAATAGCTAGTTATAGTTGTTTACCTCGGTGTACAGTAATTCTCGATTGAAAGTGTATATTTTTTACATTCAAATCGCCACCAACTCTATATACCTTACCTAGTGACTTTAAATATTTGTTAAATTGGTTTTAATGTCTCGAAGGACAGTAGGTGGATGAAACGATAATATTACTCTTTGAATCTCTATTTACAAGTACAATTTTGTAAATAGTTACATTCATACTTTTGTATTTTGTAATGCTTTATATATATATATATATATATATATATATTTAATTATAATTCCCGTGCCACCGTATGCTGCTCCATCTGGATGATTTGTAAAATAAAAATCGTACCTCGTAAAGCGCACATATTTATCATTACTTAAATGCGTTTCTGAAATTAACAATATATCGATAATATTATTTTGCGTAATACACATTTCTATTTCATTTATACGGTTTGAAATTCCGTTAGTGTTACATGTAATAATTTTTAACTCTGTCATTTATTGTTAATTGACATTTTGGTTTGGATTACGCCATTAAATAATTGAAACTGTTGGTTCATTATATATTTAAGTAGGGTTTTTCTTTCTATCATAAATGTTTGCAGCACATCTGAAATCTAGTTCGTATCGATATTAGATTGGCTGTTCTTTCGTTGTAATGTTTCTGAGTAAATTTGGTTTCGTCGAGAATGATTAATATACGTTTATAATCAGAAGCCCCAGTGTAAATATACATTATCTACTCATCTATCTTTTATTATTTATACGCATGCGCGTTGCATTCAAGGATCCAACCAAGTAATGCAGCTTGTCGGCATGATCCTACAAATCAACACACATATCTAATCTTTATTCGATAAAAAACACAAAGTACAATAATGAATTCGAGACTTATATAGTTATCGCGAATCTCACGAATAACAATAATATGTTAAAAATATCATATTATATCCTTAGACGCGTGAAAAACACAATTAAAGATCATCTTAATAAAGACAAAAAATAACTTAGTCTTTCAGATTCACTTATTTGTCATACATTTCATTTAATTATAGTACATTTATATTATTTAGTATAAAGTCTAAAATCTACGAACGGGAATTAATCGATGGAAGCATTTTAATTTTAATTTTATTTTTAATTTTTCATTATTATTGATTATTGGGTTAATGGATTTTGAAAAATATTTAATATATTTAGTAAAACATTTTTTCCACCTTAAGGGGCAGCAATATATTTTTGTTCCGGGTCTCCGAGTTTATGTGCCGGGCCTACTTTTGAATATCATATTTTCTACCTTGTATTTTGCCATTTTTAAATAATTACCACATAAAAAGCAATTTTGATGGAATCGGTAAAAAAAAGACTGAATCTTGTGACACTAAACATCCAAATTAGATGAGAATTAAAATAAAAAAGTGTAATTTTAGATAGAATTGCTACATATTTTAAAATATTACGTAGTGAAGTAATTATTATTATTTTTTTTTTTTGCATACAATCTGTCTTAAAAAGACAATGAGTAGCTGTGCGGAGAGTAAATGAGGTATATGGATTACCACCCATTGGTGATAAATCTTTGTGAGATATAAGTTAATTATAATATCTTACGTAAAAAAAAATAAATACCCACTTCCAATGTTTTTTGTAGACTTAAATCAATTAACTATTAATTCGGAAATATTCAAAATAACTTCATTATTATATTCGGCAATTTCCGTAGAGGAACCAAGGAAACTCAGACAACTTCCTCAGTGCACAAGATGTTAAAATTATGGGCATACTAAGCGTTATTGTAATCTTCCTTTTCGATGCGTAAAATGTGGTGAAAAACACGACACGGCAAATTGCAACAAGACAGTTAATTTACCTGCGAGATGTGCCCTGTGTAATGGTCCTCATACTTCAAACTATCGTGGCTGTCCTGCTTACCAAGAAGAACTAACGTTTCTGAATCCAGTTCTAAGAAAGAGTAGAAATCACGAGTATATGAACCACACAAACTTTCCTCCGTTAGTTAATAATATTATTAGTACTGATAACAACAACAACAATAACATTAATAACCAAATTAATAACGTTGCCAATGACAACAGCGAAAATAATAGCAATAATATCAACAAAACCTCGCAAAGGAAACATATTAATATCGTACATCAAAATACACCCAGTTTATTTGACAATCTTTCGACCACACTAACGGAATGTTTATCCAGTTTTCTAAACGAATTTAAAACTATAATTAACCCTTTAATTAACTTACTAACCAAAGTCATAGACGTAGTTTTAACCCAATCTAAACGACTGCTACCACTAATCTCACTCAATCATCCCTAGTAATTATGTTATGGAACGCAAATGGAATTCAGCAAAAAAAGCTAGAGCTTCAACTTTTTCTTAAACGAAAACGTATTGATGTAGCACTTATCATAGAAACGCATCTCACAGTAAACAGCTCGTTTTCGATTTCTGACTAAACGATACATAGTAGTCATCATCCTGATGCAACTGCGCATGGCGGTGCTGCCGTATTAATACGAAATGACATCAAACAATATGTAGCTTACAATAACTCTTCCGCCGCAATACAGATCGCATCAATAACAGTCCAAAATACAATTTTTGACTTAATACTAGCTGCTATGTATTGCCTACCACGTTATGCTGTTCATGAGTATAATTTTTGAATATCATTTTCTGAATCTAGGGCGTAACTTCATATGCGGAGGGGACTTTAACGCTAAGCATACCCTATGGGGTTCAACACAAGTAAATACAAGGGGCAAAATACTAAAAAAAGTTATACTGTCAGAAAACTATAAATTTATAGCCCCGAACGAACCAACATATTGGCCTTCTCATAATAACAGACATCCGGACTTACTTGACCTTTTCATCACAAAAGGAACTGATAAATTATATAATGTTTGCAAAATGATGCCGGATTTGACGTCTGACTACGATCCAGTTGTCCTTCTGTTGGATACAGTTCCACTACAGTACGTTAAAAACATACAGCTGACCAACAATACAACAAATTGGAATTTATTTCATAATCTCCTGCATAAGTGTTCTGAGTTCAAAACTCGGTTAAAATCCCCTACTGACGTAGACGCACATATCGAAAATCTAACAACAATGCTAAAAAATTGCGCTACCAACACTACATCCTATTCCCATTGCGAAAGGAAACAAAATTACCTTCCATTAAGGATTAGAGAACTAATAACTTCTACACGTAGAGCGCGTAAATTATGGCAGCGCCACAAATATCCTTGCTTTCGTGCAGAATATGATCGTATCAGGAACAAGATGAAAGCAGAAATAAGGTTGTACAAAGACAATGCATTTCAAGTATTTTTACAAAATCTAAATAAAACGGATAATTCCCTTTGGAGAACTACCAAACACATCCTAAAGGAGCATACTGTGACTTCACCTTTACGAAATCAATCTGGAGCATGGATAAAAAGTAACGCTGACAAGGCTCAGTATTTTGCTGAACACCTAGTTAAAGTTTTTTTCACCGAACACAGACATTGAGGATAAACAATTTACTGAACACGTGTATAATTACTTGAACACCCCACTACAGCTTTCTCTTCCTACACGTTCCTTTTCACCAGCAGAAGTAGAGCAGGAGTTAAAACGACTGCCTACTCGCAAAGCTCCAGGTCATGATTTGATCACAGGAGATATATTAAAACATATTCCACGGAATACAATTTTACAACTTACGTACCTATTTAATGCCATTGTTCGTCTCTCTTATTTCCCCGAGGCATGGAAGAAATCCATCATAATCATGGTTCCTAAACCGAATAAACCTACTTCTGTTGTAACATCATACAGGCCAATCAGTCTTCTGTGTACATTATCAAAAGTCTTCGAAAAATGAGTACTTCGTAGAATTTCTGCAATCTTAGAAAAAGTATATTTGATCCCTGCCCACCAGTTTGGTTTCCGTAAAACTCATTCTACTATACTTCAGTGTCACCGGGTTGTCGAATTTCCTCCTGTTTCCACTGTCCTGCTGTCTTCTTAGATGTACCGCAGGCCTTTGATAGAGTGTGGCATCAGGGCCTGCTATATAAACTTAAAAAGTTCTTACCAGCGGATTATTACTTGTTGATCAAATCCTACTTGGAAAACAGGACATTTCGTGTACGATACAACTCTGAATACTCTGTTTGGTATCCAGTACAAGCATCTGTGCCGCAACGGAGTATTCTGGGACCTACTTTATATACGATATTCTACAACGTTTTACACATCGATATTCACCTTCGCTGATGACACCTTGATTATAGCCGCCGATGAAAGCCCGATAGTTGCATCCCGTTCTATTCAACTTCACCTACAAGAAATGGGAAAGTGGTGCAATAAATGGAAAATCAAGATAAATACCGATAAATCAGCAAATGTAACTTTTACATTACGGAGAGGTTCCTGTCCTCCACTTTACTATGAACAGCAACAAATTACTCAGACTGATACTGTAAAGTACCTCGGCCTTATTATGGATAAAAAACTTACCTGAACTCCGCATATATTGCAGCTTAGAAAAAACTTAGATATCTCATTTCGGCTATTATATTGTATTATAGGAAGAAAAGCCAAAACTTCATTAAATAATAAATTGCTGATCTACAACACACTTCTAGCGGCGAAATGGAAGTATGGAATTGAACTATGGGGCTCGGCAACAAGTAGTAACGTCAAACATATACAACAATTTCAGTCGAAAGCTCTAAGAGCAATATGTGACGCTCCTTATTATGTCAGCAATGATACTCTACATCACGACCTACAAGTGTCTACAGTTACACAAATTTATCAGTATAAATATCAAAAATTTTTCGGTAAATGTTCCAGTCATTGAAACCCCCAAATTCGGCGAATCTACATGCCAACACTTCCAGATAATCCTGTTCGAAGGCTAAAACGACAAATGCTCCGGGACGTACTTTCAACTATTGAAAAATGATGTCATATAGATCAAGACATTGCTGCTGAGGAAAAATTCTAAACCGGCCGGCTGTTTATTGTAACAGCGGCTGTGTATTAATGTATTTGTATATATTTTTTGTTATTTAACTGAACTCATGTGCTTATTGTTAACTTGTACAGGTGCACATTTAAAAAAAAAAATAAAAAATAAAAAAAAAAGATATGTACGATCTATTTTGCAATTGGATTTGGCTAATTCTTTTAAGGCGTTTAAATTGGATACAATTGTCTGGTAAACTGCTGGCTAGCGGATTAACTTGTTGTTCAAGTCTTCGTATATATTTTTCACTTAAACTTTTTATTGTTTGTTTTATCGTACATTCAAATCACAATGTATGCCATCATTTCGTATATATCAGGGCGCAGATACAATATTTCGCAACACCTTATTTTCAAACCGCCGAATGATGTTCAGTGTTGAATTACTTGCAGTGCCCACATTTCAGCTCCGTAAGTCCATACCGGTTTTAATAGCACGTTGTAGAGTAAAACTTTATTCCGTAACGAGAGCTTGAAGTGTTTGCCTATCAGCCAGTTCATGGTCCGAAGTGTTAACTGAAGTTGTTTTCGTTTCGATACGACGTGGTCTTTCCATGTTAGTTGCTGGTCCAAGCCTAGGTATTTCACTTTCCGTGAAATTGATATTGTTTGACCATACGTTAAGATGGATGAATTTGTTCAAAGTAAACAAGACGTATTTAGATTTAGATTCATTGATTTTAATTTTCCACATCTTAAACCATTGTTCTAAATGCGTTAAGTGATCCTACAATTGCTTTGTTGCTATCTTTAAATCTCGATTAACGGAAGATATTGCCGTATCATCAGCGTACATGGCTCTAAGAATTTTGTCGTTTTCTGGAAAGTCCGATGTATAAACCTGATACAATATTGGCCCAAGTACACTACCGTGCGGTACTCCAGAATGTATGGGGTGCACGCGAGAGTAGGTCCCATTAACATCCACTTGGAACTATCGATCTTTTAAGTATGAATTGAATAGTACGTAGTACTGATAAGGTAACTTGCTTTTGATTTTGTACAATAATAATCCCGTATGCCATACTTTATCAAAAGCTTTTTTCGATATCAAGGAACACAGCCGAACAATACTCCTTTGCTTGGAAGCTCTGGTTTATCTTATCAACAATTCGATGTATTTCAATAGTTCCGTGTTTATTCCTAAAACCGAACTGCCAGTTTGGAATTATTTCATGTTCTTCTGAACAGTGTTGATTCTTTTAGATAAAAGTTTTTCGAATAATTTCGATATAACTGGCAGCAGGCTGATGGGTCTGTAGGAGGTAGCATCCTGTGTTGATTTTCCAGGGTTTGGGTATCATTATAATAGTTGCAAATTTCCCCACTGGATTGGAAAATGTCCAGTACGAAGTAGTTGAAAATATGCGTCATTAAATTTGCCGCTTTCCTTGGTAAATTTTTTAAAATATTTGTTAGATCTGATTTATTTATTGGTAGTCGTTTACTGGGAGAAATCGACTTTATTTGGGGTAGACATCTGAAATGGTGTGCATAGGTAATTATTTACGTGTTTTTCGTGATTATTTAATTTACTGCTCTTCTGTTCTTGGAATATGCTAAATAAGTATTTAGCAAATACTTCAACTTTTTGTGCATTGCTGCGCGCCCATGTATTCATGTTCTTATTGGAGGACAGTGAGAGGTTTTATGTTTTATTCTTTTTGTAGTCTTCCATAGATTGTAGTCAGTTGTTTTATCGGCTGCTAAATCGACTATGTCATTATTAAATGTGTCATTTTTGAAGTCTGGGATTTTATTTTTTAGTCGTCTAGCAGCGCGATTAAAGTTTTATTAACGGGACTGCGATCGTTATGCCATATCCTTCTTAAACGTCTCTTTTCGGCGATCATGTTTTTGATTATTTTTGGATTATAAATTATTTGAACGCGTTCTTTGCTGTTCGGCGTAGGTAAATACGCAGACTCCTGGATACATTTAGTAAAATCTTCTACAGCTGTCTCTGTTTGCTCCTTCGTTTTCAGTGGAATGCATAAATTTATTCTGTTTTCAACATATTCTTTAAAAGCATTCCAATTGGTTGCTTTAGTAGTTACGACGGAGGTATATGTATCGTCGAGTCTGTAAGATTTAATATTTTAGGCGAATGATCAGATGTACTAGAGAGGACTCTACTAACGTAGAATAAATTCTTATTCCATTAATAATGAAAAAGTCAAATAGATCAGGAACTTTTCTGGTATCTGTTGACCAATATGACGGTACGTCATCTGATAAGCTGAATAATCTATTTTCTATGAGGGATGAGTATAGTTGTCTTTCTCTTGGTGTTATAAGTCGTGATCTAAACTCTGTATGTTTTGCGTTGAAGTCGCCTCCGCATACACATTTATTTCCCAGGGTTTTAAAATATTTGTCGAAATCGGATTGTTTTATATCATGTTTCGGATAACAATAGACCGCTGAAGTAGCTAATAGTCCATAGGATGATGTAATCGCTACAGTTGTTACTTTCAAGTGCGCTTCGGAGAACTTATTCATCTCAAAATGCTGTGTAGATGTTTTTATAATGATAGCTGTTCCTCCGTGCGCTGTTCCATCGGGATGTTGGGTGTGATAGAATACTGCGGTACATTTATATAACTGCGATGTGTGAAATGCGTCTCGGATATTAGTAGTAGGTCAATTTTATTGCTAATCAAAAATAATTCAACTTCGTGCCGATACTGAACCAACCCGTTTATGTTCCATGTAGCTATTCTTAAAAATCTGTTCATTATGGTATTAATTGGTTGTAGACAGCATATTGATGATCATACCATTTTGCTGAATTAATTGATTAAATATATTTCTGAATTCTGTCAGGAATTCAGCAAGCTGCTTGTTATCATTATTATTATGGCTACGGTTATCATCACAGTCTGTATCGCAGTCATTCCTGGCAGGAGCCACACTTTCATGATCAGAACGTTTTTTAGGTTCTCGCAATACAGCGGAGTAAGTTTTATTTGCAGGAACTGCGAAGTTGAGAACGAAGGCTGATAAAAGTTTATATCGTGGTATTGAGGTTTTTGAGTGATTACTCGTTGTGATGAATTGTATGATTTATTTCTTATAAAGTAATTCTTTTATATAGTACACACCTTCTAATTAGCAGGATGACTGCCTTCACAATGAATACATTTAGTCGATGTGCCCGAGGATTTTTTACAGTTTATCGTTTCATTTACCGCACTTGACACAGTTATATGGTAAAGTGCAGTATGTTTTGCTATGACCAAACGATTGACATCTTGTGCATTAGATTATACCTACATTTTTGCGCGGTGGTTCAACCTTTATTTTCGTATTTAATACTGACTGTTATAAATATGTTTGTTCTTAATATTGGGTTCTAGATGAACGTAGAACATAATGGTTGTTTTGTTTTTTGTTTGAATATATTAGTTACATTTCGTGGCACATAGCCTCTTTTATTTCTTCAGTAGGCATCGTATAATGAATATTGTTTATTACCACTCAAAAAGTTCTTTCTTCCTTGAGCTGATAAGTATGATAGGCTATATCATGATCTTTCAAGAATGTAATAACTTTTCTGTAGTTATAAGAATTGTTTATTTTTAGTTTGATTTTTTCCTGGTTTAGGGCTTGGCAAATATATTCATCTTTTTTAAATATCGACGAGCTATCAGCTATCGTTGCCTTGTAGTTGATAACGCCATATAAAAATATAGGGGGTGGTTTCGGCGAGTTTTTAATTTCATTCGATGAAGTTATTGATCCTTGTTTATGATTAATCCCCTCATCTTGGTTGTGTAATTGTTATCCGTGTCCGGATGATTTAGTAAGAGCAGAAATCTGTTCCCTTTTGTACTATTCTTACGCAAGATTTCGGATGATAAATCGGGAATTTGGATGCGCGCCCTTTTCCTCGTCGGAATAACTGCCAATTATTGTGAGACGTAGATTTAATTTTAATTTTTAAAGATGGAGACGTTTCATTCGATGAGTTTAAAATTAATTATATTACGTAGATTTTTCTTCACTAAATATTTTGCAATGTGCGTCTCAATTTGCGTCTCAATTTGCGTATCATCCCAATATGCATTTGAAATGCCGTTGTCTATGCTTTTAAATTTTTAATTGAATAAAAGGCTACCACGCGAATAAATACTATTAATAAATAACATTTAAGTAAATGTTAAAGCTAATATCATCAAACTAAAAGAATAAGAATTTTTATACATATTAATTACATATAAATGTTTATTAATATTATATTCTAAAAAAAAACAAACAATGGAGTCCAATAAACATGTTTTCAAATACCTGTCGTCGTTGTCTATTGGCTTTTTTTGAGTCTTAATGTCTTTACGTTGTGTATTGAACTCTTAAGTGATTTTATAAATGAATTACATATATTTGTTTGTTACTTTTAAAGTTTTTAAGGCAGAAATAATTTTTTAAAGTGGAACATGGTTGAATATGATACTATTGTTTTCAGATGTAATTTTGATTACATCCTCCTGTTCAATCGTTAGTTTCGTGAACTTATTTTATTACGAATAATTACTATATGTTTGTTAGATTATATTTATTGTTTATAAGATTCTTAATGAAATACATTTACGGATTACTACGTACGTTTCCATTTACCATTTAGATCGATTTTTAATTATCGTATAAGTGTTCGAATCGTATACGGTGTAATAAATCTATATAAATAATTGACATTAAACCAATTTCATGCTTATATATAATGTTGAATATATTGGAGAGTAATGATTTTATAAATTATAAACCGAAAAAAATCATAACACCATTTAATCACTAAAATAAACTTTTTTTGTTCGGTTTATAAATTATATATAGTGATATTTATTATTATTTTTGCCTATATGATTGTGTTTTGTGTAGAGTGCTGAAAGATTTTTTTCATCGCTCACATCACAGGCGATGTGTTGAAATCGATTTGCAGTAGTTTCGTTTTTTATGATAGTATTACTTCGCTGCTGTCTAATGCAATAGTTTCCATTTTCAGTATTTAAACAGATCGTAAGTATTTACGCTTTTATAAACAACAAGAATGGAGTTAAAAAAGTCACAAATTTTTTCAGCTGCTCAAACCATTATCAAGTGAACAAAAATAAAATATAAAAATATATAAATATGTACAATTTATAAAACCGATTGTATTATTTGAGGAAAACACTAAACTCATGGAGATGATAAAAAACTTAAAATTGATTTAAAAATTGTATACCAAATCGTAAAAGATTGTTATACGTTTATAATTTCATTTTTAGCGTCAACGAACATAAAGCCAAAAATTATTGACAATTTTAAAAAGCTGTTGATTGTGATACGAATTGAAGAAAAATAATTTTAATTTAGTATCGTTTTAAAAAGTGAAATGTTTAAATATTATTATATTTATATTACTTCATTTACGTGCTTATTAAACTGATTATTTAAGGAAAAAAGGTTGACTATAGTAAGTACAGAGTTTAATGTATTTGGAAGATATTATCTAAAAATGAATGGCTAACAGGCAAAACTTGCGAATAGTTAAATTATACAGATTCAATTATGTGAATTGATATTCCAATATATTCTTTTATTTAAAGTTTGTTAAAAATGTTTCAGTCAATTAATTTTTTTAAAAGAAAGAATAACTATTACTCTTTTCTCTGCATAACATAAATAGGTTACTAAACGTGTATATATGTACAGAATATGTTTATATATATTTGTAAAAAGGCTATATGACGTGAAATAAATTTTATAATAAAAAAATAATATACCCTAACATTTAAACTAAATCAAACACATTTTATGTATATATTGTATAGTAGAAAAAAATATTAAATACAATATTGATATTTATGTATTTATTTATTGTTGAATGCACTCAGATTTTTTATTCTCGTTGTCGGTTCAATAATTCGAATTAAACGCTAAATGAAACAATCACGTACACTGACTCCGAAAACATATCCACTAATAGAACTATAACTTTAATAAACATATTCGTTAGTATCATTTAAAATTAAAATAAAGTACTAATATATAAAATAATGTTAGAAAATTAATCACTAAAATACAAAATTTAATTACTATTATTTTTGTACTTAATGTTTTGCATATCTGTAACAATTATAGTAAATTGTATTTAAGCACCTTCGAGCTTCATTAAATTATTTTTTATAACATCGATTACAATAAAACGTGTATCTGTTTTGTATATTCTCATTGTTTTCAGCCTATTGTCTAATACGTTTCAGTTTATATTTTCAGAAATAAAATTACAAACGTTATTGAGAATGTCGTATATATATATATATATATATTTTGTATTCAGGCAATTCTGCCCGTTATTACCTACGAACGCTCTCCATATATTCCGGTTCAGAGCTGTAGTGACTGCAGTTGCCACCGTACCATTGATTCCGCAACCCATCAGTTCAGCGAGTAGGCACCTTCCTCTTCTTCTTGTACCAGGTGCTTTACCATAACATTTTATATATATATATATATATATACCATTAAAAATATATATTTTGCTGATTTATAAAGTTGTACTATAATATTTATAGTTAGAGGTATCATCATAAGTAAACATTTAACTAACATATATATGTTTACTGCAGATAAAAATACGAATAATATTTTGAAAACGGAATTTTTCCTTTTTTTTTTTTTAAATTGCAAATTTAATAATTTAAAATGTAAATTGGGTTGTTTTTTTATATCGGTTTTAAAAAAATTAAATTGTTATTATTATTTATTATAAATTGGACTCTGGAATTAACCAATCTGTCCATGAAAAACATAAAACATAAAAAAAAAAATTAACATTATAAAGTAACTTTACATTCTAAAAGAAATAAAGAATAATATATACAAGCATCATCTGAGGAAGTTAATGCTGTAATAATGTGACGAGAAATTGGTCCGCTAAACTTTTTGGGAAAATACCACGCTTCTTTGGAAGGAACTGGTTTAACGCTTTTATAAAAACTGCTGACTTTATTGATATGGAAAACAGTCCAATCTGATTCCAACTGGGCTTTCACTAAAACGCGGAGATCTGTATATGGAACACATGTACACAAAATGCCGATGGAGGCTGGCTGATTTTGCGGCTTCATCACAAACAGCATTACCAAGAATGTCAACGTGACCCGGAATCCCACAAAAGTCGATTGTAATATTTCTTAAACTGAAATTATATATTTCTTCTAAAATTGAAATATAAATAAGATCCCTTGGTAACATGAAAGTTCGATATAGCATTAAGGCAACTAAGAGAATCCGATAAAATAAGAATATTGCCACTAAAATTAGAAGCGCGAAGGAAGCGTAAAGCCTTGACGATTACAAAAGCTTCAGCGGTGAAAATCGAGCACGCCGATGGTAATTTAAACTTTCTGGTCACGTTTTTACTTGGAATCATGAAGGCCGATCCTACCAGTCCTTGAAAACCATCTTTAGATCCATCAGTGTACACATATAAAAATTCGGGCCACTTGTTTTGAATTATGAAGATATGTTCTAAGTTAGAAGAAGGCCCAAAATAAGGCCATTGCCTGTGGGACTCTAAATCCACCGTAGAAACTGGAAATTTTACAGCAAAGGCGAATTGAGAGAATACAGGAGCGGGAAGTAATAAGGATTTGTATGGAAGAAATATATTGGCGGAACGTGCGAACAAAGTACATGATTTAGATGTAAATCTCCATTTGTGAAAAATTTCGTGATATTTAAAGGATAAAGAGTTATTAGAAAAGGATAAAAATTTTAGGAAAAACTGATTTGCAAGTTGTCGACCTCTCAACTGGATCGGTGGAATGCAGGTTTCCGAACATAAACCAACTTCTGGTGAGGAAGGAAATGCTCCAAGCATCCAGCGCAAACAATAGTTTTGAATCCGTGTGAGTTTAATAATATGATCTTAAGCCGCACTGCCAAATATTGGAAATCTATAATCTATCCGCGATCTTACTAGACAAACGGATCACCACCCCACCGTGTATGTCGTAACATCTTCAATATGTTTGAGGCCTGAAAGACCTTCAAACAAAGTAACTGAATATGGTTCTTCCACAATAACTTCTGGTCTAATACTAGACCCAGAAATTTAACGGAATTGGAATTCGTGATTACATCACTTTTAAAACGAATCGTTGTATGGTCGGTCAACCGTTTATATGTAAAAATAACAACATTACTTTCGAAAGTTGAAATCGTTAGATGGGACTCAGTCATCCAATTAATAATTTTGGTAATATCTTCTTGTATCATATTGATGGTAGTTGATAAATTCTTTCCTGAGCGATAAATTGTTATATCATCAGCATGGGATATGATCATACTTTTAGTCGGTAATTGAAAGACAGGTAAAATATATATGTTAAACAATATTGGACTTAAGACGGAACCCTGAGGAAGACCACGGTATACTCGTCTATAGACCAACTTGTTGACAGTAACAAATTTAAATGCCACCGTACGGCAAGTAAACAAATTACAAAGATAAGCGGCCAGAGATGTCGGAATGTTAACAGCGATTAGTCGGGTGTATAAAATCGGAAGATGAACCGCATCGAAGGCTCCTTTAATATCGAAGAACGCAGAAATCAGAAACTTCTTGTCTAAGAAACATTGGTATATGTCAGCTGTTAAATATGCAACACAGTCCATGGAGCCTCTGTTTGGTCTGAAACCAAAACAGCGATCAGGTAGCAAAGAATTCGACTCTAACCACCAAACAATCCGGTTCTTTAGTACACATTCGAATATATTCCTGATACATGATGCAAGAGATATAGGACGATAGGATTCAGCTGCTGGTCTAGCTGATCTTGAGTTTTTAATCGGAATTACTACAAATTCAGACCAGGATTGAGGTATACTGTTGGTTGAAAAAAGGCGGTTAAAAATATAGCATAAAGTCTGCAAAGCAAAATCTGAGTGATGTTGGAGAACAGAGTAAGTAACCTGGTCGGATCCGGGCTTAGTAGATTTTTTATTCTTTAAAGCTAGCTTAAGTTCCTGTAAAGTAAATTCTTCAGTAAGGAAATGTCTTACAGTAGATTGTGATGAGTGTTTATTAATTTTAATTTCTGATTCATCGGGCACATACGAAGGGGCAATGATCTATAAATGAGTTCATCTCTTCATTACCCATATTGCAACATTTAGCTAAGAATTTATTGCAGATGAAACCCTTAACCATTTTCCATACTTTCGTTAAAGGTGTATTTCGATTGAATGAGGAACAATAATGATGTCAGGCTGTTTTTTTAGCTTGTTTGATGATGAAACGAGTTTCAGCCTCGACTTTTTAAAAACATAAATAATTAGCAGTTGTTTTAGCGTGCCTAAATAATCGGAAGTCCTCATTTCTACGATTATAGGCCGCAGAACAGTCTGCATTCTACCAAAGAGACTTGTAAAATTATAATATAACAGTTTTAAAAAGATTACAAATAATTATCGAACGTTATTATAAATACATCATGACTAAGGTAATATTGCGTGTCTTAGTAATGTTTGTTTTTTTGGATAGTGAAGATTTTTTTCCAAATGTATATTATGATGACTATTAACAATGTCAGTGATAAGTGTGCTACACGTGGAGAGGGAGTTACAATTAAGTGACTCCGACTTTATACATTGTTAGGAGTTGTGTAACTTCGATATTATACCCCGCACATACTTTATATTTAATTATGATATATTTCGTCAAGCGAACCCTTGTCGACGGATTTATATTTAACCGTGTTCACTTTTAGTCGGTGAAAAATTTTACAGTATATATATATATATATACATCTTCGTATAATTAATTATTTTATACATTTTATAGTAAATGTAGTTTATCTGTATTATCACAATCACAGAATTTTATCATTTACTTCATATTCTCGCATATTCTGCAATTATTAGATCATTAAAACAATTTTCTTTTAGACATTTATTTCTGATTTATACATCTTACGGTTCACTAGTAACTTACACTACATTTTTATCCTTGCGTAATATTATTTCTTACTACTAGTGCAATTATTATTATTATTTTAAAGGAAACGTATATTTGTATAAATTTTTAAAAAGCATGTTCAGTTCACGTACGTGCATATAGAGCAGCATACGTGCATTTTATATATATATATATATATATATATATATATATATATATATATATATATATACGAGATTCTATGCGCTTGCACATATGCTCACGAACATACCAAGTACACATTCACACAGGCGCACGTTAAAATATAAAAATTTCACCATTCACTTATCCCGTCAAGCTTTCTGTTGTCGACAGGTATTATTATTATTTATAATTTGTTTTGGTTATATTTGAGTAATTTATAATTGTACAAACAAATTAACGCCCGTATAACAGACACACACGAATACACACACTCAAGCATATTTCAATATACAAACGTCATAAAATTACTTATCCTGCCAAGCTTTCGCTTGTCGGCAGGTATTTATTTATATTTGGTATGATGTAGTACTATTACGCATTACTAATATAAATATATTAAATATTTTATATTAAATATACAATTAATTTATAATTTACTGTATTTGTAATTTATAACGTATTTCTTTATGTTTCATTTTCGCATTCCCATGTTTGATCATCGTATATTTTCATTTACACTCTCACGTACACTTACACTTACATCCTATTGTTTTCACACCTTCATTATGTCGTAGCACCCTGTCGTATTTCATCTTTCACTTTTTTAACTTTATTATTATTATTATTATTGTTTTTTTAAAATTATTGTTAAAATCTCGCCAACTTAATTCTTAATTTCTTTGTTTCAGTATTTTCCCGATATTTTTCTCATTCTGCAGCTGATCTTTTAATTCCTTTTTTAATCTGCTCTTCACGATTTCATCGATGATTTCTTCTGATAACACATTGAGTATTTAAACTGATATTTATTTATCTATCTGGTTTCCATACTTAGTTCTAGATATTTGTATTCGATACTTTAGCGTAATTTCTTATGTCACATTGGCGTAAATTTATATATTAATAACAATAATAATAATAATATTAATAATAATAATTTTATTAGTATTTTTGCGATATACAGACCACCTAGATTTAATCATAAATTCCTAGATGATCTTCAATCCTTGATGAGTGTAAATAGCAAAGTTATTCTGATTGGAAATTTGAATGCAAAAAACAAGTTATGGAACTGCTTTAATAATAATCGTGCTGGTAATATTCTCTTTGAATTTGCATTACGTTCAAACGTTTGTATCTGCGCCCCTGAAGAACCTACTTACTTTCCTGATGCTATTCAATATTGTACTAGTATCTTAGATGTTGCTTTGGTAAAAAATGTTTCTATTGCAACTCCTGTTTCAATAAATTGTTTGTCCTCCAACCACAACCCTATTTTCACTACTATTGCAGGAAGTAAATTAAACATAGCCGATATAGTTCTGCCCGATTTCCAAAATGCAAATTGGGCAGGATTTAAGGAGTATATTAACAATAATATTAATTTGCTTCTTAAGCTACATAGTCCTGCTGATATTGACCATCATTTATCAACTCTTACGAAGTTAATTAATTCTTCGTCGGAACTTTTTATTCCGAATAAACCGCTTAATAATTATCCGCATATGGCACTACCAACTTGTATCGTGGTTCTCATCAAATTTAAAAATTATATTAGGAGATCGTTAAGCATCGTTTCTCTAATCGTTCTTAAAATTTGAAAAACATGTTTAATTTTCTTAATAAATTGGTTAGTTTTCTTTTGCGTAAATTTAAAAATTACAATTTCAACTTTCTCTAATAAGCCTAATGATAGTCGGCTATGGAAAGTTTGCAGACAATGAGACAGCATACAGCTCTTCCACCACTCTACGATTCACACATAAATAACTATGTTTACAAAAATGAAGCGAAAGCTGAGTTTTTAGCATCAGAGTATTCCAAAGTTCATAATCGTAATTCTAATTTTGCATCTGGCTATCGAGTGAGAAAAATTCATTCAGCTGTTAAAAAATTCCTCAATGCCAATCAACTACCCAATATTTTCCCTCTTGTCACCCCAAGTGAAATCCTTAGCAACATTAAAGCTATAAAAGTAAAAGGTTCGTCAGGAGATGACAATATTTCTACTCCCATTATTAAGAAATTGCCGCTAAAAGCTATTATTGAACTTACAAATTTAATTAATGCTATCTTTAGATTCGGTTATTATCCAAACAGTTGGAAGATAGCCAAAATTATTACTCTTCCCAAACCCGGAAAGGATGCCTCGTGTGCAAGTAACATACGTCCTATTAGTTTATTGAACAATCTAAGCAAAATAGCGGAAAAAATTATACTATCCCGTTTAAGACTTCATGCAGATAACTAAAAAATCATTCTTAATACACAGTTTGGCTTTCGTCCAGGTTATTCCACCACCCAGCAAGTTGCACGAATCACGGAGTTTATCACACATAATTTTAATCGTAATAAACATACTGGTATGGTTCTCCTGGATGTTGCGAAGGCTTTCGATTCTACTTGGCATAAAGGTATTATTTACAAAATGATAAAATATCAGTTTCCTCATTATGTAATGAACGTTATTAGCAGCTATTTAGCAAACAGACTATTTTACGTTACCATCAATGATTCAAGGTCTACTATGAAAACGTGCTCAGCGGGTGTCCCCCAAGGTAGTATTCTGGGTCCCTTTCTGTTTACTTTGTTTTTATCTGATTTCCCAAACCTACCTGATATTCAGACTGCTCTTTATGCAGACGATACAGCTCTTTTCTGTACTTCTTATATACCTAAAGCAATTACTAATAAATTACAGTCAGGAATAAATTGTGTCTTTCGTTATTATAAAAAATGGCAAATTGATATTAATTGTGATAAAACGGAGGCTATATTTTTCACCCGCAGGCGTCCCACGTTACCTGCTGAAGTTAAGGTCAACTCTACCACTGTGAGTTGATCAAAACATTTTCGATACCTCGAGGTAGTCTTGGATAACAGATTAAATCTGAACATGTCAGTCATACTACCTTGAAAGCTAGTAGGAGTATATCTGCCATTTAATCAACAGAAAATCATTTCTTAATGTAAATAATAAATTAATTCTGTATAAAACACTTATACGTCCCATAATGACGTACTGTTGTTCAGCTTGGAGTTTTATTTCAAATACAAATTTTAATAAGTTACAAGTATTTCAAAATAGGTGTCTCACATGTGTGCTAAATGTCCCTAGATACCACAAAATCGTTGGACACGCATACTGAAACATGCCTTACATTAAGGACCATATCTTAAATTTAACGCGTAAGTTCTGCGATGACTGCTTAGTCCACGATAATAGTTTAATTTCTTCCATTGGTAATTACGATTAACTCCAATTTATGTATAGTAAATATAAACATAGGAGGCTCAAACATAACCTGTTGTAACGTTATATGGCGCCTATTTTAGAAATTAATATTCCTTCTTTATTTATTTTTTAATGTCTAACGTGTTTTTTTTCTTTTGTTTTATTATTACTATCTTAAGTTTTTGTTTTTTGCTGTACAGTTTTTTTTCAATTTTTTTTGCTGTCATTATAAGTATAAGTATAATTACTTTTATTTATTACGGGTCTTTGTATTATTTCTGATGTACGGCGAGCCATCCTGGGCGTTACGTAATTATTATTTAAAATTTTTGGTTTGTGTATACTCACTGTAAATTATGCACGTTGTTGTTGTTGTTACTGTTTTCCTTATCTCAATGCTCACTATTAGCGCTAAATAAACTAGTTTTAAGGTTTTTTGACTGACATTTTTTTTTTTTAAACATATACATCGACTAATGTTGCGTTTGTTTTTCTTTCTACATAAACCGTATGTTTATTACTAAATTTTCATCTATAATTTCCCTCCCCACCAATACTTACATTCCTCGCTATTTGTATCCTTTCGCAATTTATATGCGAACATTTATTGTCCTGTTATATTTAGTGAGCAGTACAGTAATTTGAATACATCCATAGTATAGGTTTGTTTCAGGATCGATCATAATTTTAAGAAACGTACATTTTATTTTCTGCGTGTTTATATTATAAGATTATAGTCATGCGCCCGTTTAATGATTTCTATTAAATCTTTCTGCATACGTTCTTTTGTTTTTTATTTGTTTATATATATATATATATATATACATTTCTGTTTGACGTCAATACTACTATATCATCCAGAAAATACATGTAATTTTGTTGTACTTCAATTGATTTTTACAATTCATTAGCGTATATAATAAAAAGTATTCGGCAAGATATTGGGGCACACCTTTATTCATAATATTAAATTGTAATTGTTGTACACCTGAAATACAACGCACTTACTGTCATTCGAATAATTTTTAAACCAATTCCAGAGTTTATCTGTTATTATACGTATATATCATTTAATTTTTGTTCGTAACAACTTTGGCAGTGTGTCAAATGTTTCCGTTAGATCGATATAAGTTACAATTATTTTATTTCTCATACGTTTAATGTTAGTTCTTCAGAGAAATTACCTAAGTTGCTATCGATAATTTTATTATCCTCGTATCTTAATACATCACCGAACAACACTCGCACCTCGTTATCTCGTGTTTCCTTCGTAGAATAATATATGACATTTATTTTTGCTTTCCGCAAGAAAATTTAACAGATGCAATTTATACAGTTCTCGCGCGCTGTTAAATTTCAACGTGCGCCAGTTAAACGTGTACTATTTGATTGAGGAAAAATTGAATTTTGTAGTGTTTGTAGAAGTGATAAGTGACATTTGACCATGCTCAAATTAAACTTTATTCGGAGAACAGCGCGTGATAAATACAAAATAAAAATAAATGTTAAACTTCCATTTTTTCTCATTTTTTCTTTTTTTTTTGTGTGTGTGTGTTTTTTATTCACTAACTAATTTCAAAAATGTGGTCCACCAAAATTTTCTTTCGTCGTCGCTTAATAAAATCTTTGGATTCTATTACAGGGGTAAAGAATTATATAATCGTTATAACCTGCCGGCATTCGAGAGTTAAACTTAATTTATCGAGGATATACCTGTGACTCTTGTTTTGCAAACTCGTTTTGAAATATTAAAGCTGTATTTTTTTTTTTTATTACGAAGCTAAGTAATTGCAATATAGGTTTTGTAACATTTAAAAATGTTGATTTTTCCCTTTGTTCTATTATCATATTTTGATGGGTTTTGTGTAATAGGTTTATCAATATGTAAGAAGAGGCCTGTATAAAAAGGTTAAATAAAGGTGCAACGAATTATTATTATTATTATTTTTTTTTTCTTTTAGACAATACCGACATAGTAAGAAAAGATAATAAAATAATAAATGAGAGTTTCAATATTCCGAGATATTTCGTTTCGAACACCCTATTATTTTTTTTTTTTTTTTAATATTTTGAAATTGGTTTTGTATGTCTTCTTCTTCTTCTTCATCAGCTATTTTCAATCCACTGCTGGATGTAGCCCTCTCGAAGTTCCTTCCATTTTTTCCTGTCAGCCGCTTTACTTGCCCAATCTTTTCGAAATTTATTTATATCGTCAACCCAACGTGTTAGTGGTCTGCCTATTCTACGATTTCCGTCTGGAGTCCACATTGTCGCTTTATTTGCCAAGAGTTCCTGGTGTCTTACCAGATGACCAGCCCATCTCCATTTTGATTCCTTTATACTTAGTATTATATCCTTTATTCTTATTGTTTCTCTAAGTCATTTATTTTCTTTCTTGTCTTTCAGTGTTATGGCAATCATTTTCCTTTCGATTCTTCTTTGCGCTACTCTTAGCCTTTCCTCCATTGCTACTGTTTTGTATTCCACGTTTCACTCCCATAGGTCATTACCGGGAGCACGCATTGATTAAACGTTTTTCTTTTCAGACTTACAGGAATCTCCTTATTTTGTAAAATATTTTTTAGTTTTCCGCATGCTAGGGCGGTCATTTTGATTCTTCTCGTTATTTCCTCCTCTATTCTATTGTCGCCTTTTATAATCTGTCCTAAGTAATTGAACGATGTTACTTCCTGTATTTTCGTCTGATCTATCACAACATTACTGATGTGTGTGAATTTGTTTCGCAACAGAACTGTTTTGGCTATGTTAATTTTTAGTCCTATTTCCTTGCTTTTTATATTAAGTTCTTGTGTATTTAAAAAGATAATAATAATTATTATTCGTTTTAATCTCTTCATTAGGAACTTTTTGAGAAAATGATCGGCGTCGGAAAAGGAAAGGGATTGCCGTCATTTTCATCTTCGACTTCTGTTACTTCTTTTTCCACTACTTCTACCATCAGCACGTACGAAACTTACGACGATGATGACGACTACCATACGTTGTACCATTTTAAAAGGTTGAAATTATACGACGGCACCATTTATCACGTTCCTAACCGATCGGAATATGTGCCTCGTAGAAAAATACCGAAAAGAGACGATTCTTCCGTTTTGAATATTCAGGTTGCAATCGATGGTGATAATAACGTTAATAATAATAATATTATTAATAATAATAATAATAATAATAATAATAATAATAATAATAATAATAATAACGTTAATAATGACAGAGTTAATCATGACGAAGTTTGTAATGACAACCTTAATAATAGCGCTGATAATTCTTCGAAGTTAAACGATGTTATCGTCGAGTGCGTAGTGAACGATTTTAAAATCGGTCGATCGCGTTACAGGGATATTTTAGAAACTTTACAAATAAAATATGAACCGTTCATTAGTATCTCGATCGAAAAAACTTTTTCGGCCAGTTCTAGACCGACTCACGTACCGTTCGAAGTAATTTGCGCCGGATCGGACATAATGCACGTTAGACAGTTACTACTGGACAATACGATCTTATATACGTTATTATTTTATCCGGACGAACGGCTATTGTCGACGTTATTGCCGGAATTAATTTCGATCGTCAATGCGAACGTGAATAACGAACTGTGTAAATACGGTTTAAAGAAGACGTCGAAAGAAAACGCTTGGAAAAATTTAACAGCGATGGAATGCCTATTGACGAACATTAATAATATCAATGATAATAATTTTCAGAAAAAAATTACCATCGAACAAATTTTCAACTTGATAGACCTCGATACGGGATACGTTCACGTGCGTAATAATTCGCCGATCGGTCGTTCGTCTTATTATTTGCATACGATTTTGTGGAACGGTCATCTAATTTCTCACATCGCTAACGACGCCGGTACGGCTCGACGTAATACGCTGTTACGTTTATTAAAATACGTTACGTATTTCTATTTAAACGTCGTCTCGGTTACGGCCGCTGAAAATTTTCCCGTAATAAATCGCTATCTGTTGGTCGACGACGATAGTTATAGTAAACTAATTACGATTACGTCCGACAACGACGACGATAACGTCAAATCGATACGGTCGTATTTTAATAATAATAATAATAAAACAATTAATAATACTAGTAATAATAATAATAATAATAATAATAGTAATTATAACAGTATTAATAATAGTAATTTAATTCAATGTTCAAGTAACGATAGTAGTACAAATATTAGTAATTCGATTCGAAGTAATAATACTAGCGATGATAGTAATTCGATTCAATTTTCAACTAGTAGTAGTCGAAATAATCAATCGTCCGATTCGGACGTTACGATGGACGAGACGGACGAGTACTACGATGACGATAATAAAAATATGATGAACGTCGATGTATATAATATCGATTACGATTTATTGAAATCCGGTAACGAGAATAATAATCGAAATAATCGAAATAATAATTTCATTACTAGCGGCGTTAGTTTAACGTCCGATAATTATCCGGATATAATATCGTCGTTAGTTTTAAAGAAATATTCCGAATTACGCGAATTGAATAAAACGTTTTATCATCGTAACGATTACATCATA